>NW_026482282.1:0-26054 GCF_026875155.1 Cherax quadricarinatus
ATATTTTAACTAATAATCTTAATTTTGTCCCCCAGGAGGCTTGGTCTTGGACCGGGTCACAGGGGCGGTGATCTCCTAGTATACCAGGTATACCAGTCCAAAAAAAAAAATGGATTTCTTGCCAAATTTTGCCAAAGTTGGAAGTAGAACAAGACACTGGTTGTCTCACTTTCATCAAGCCTCTAGCACTTCTTGTGCTGAATGACCCTCACGGTTTTAGCGCTCCACATAAACATAATATGATAGTTTCTTTCCATTATTTTATGGCCGTCAGAAAGGCTTCCTGTAAGGTAATTAATTCAGCTATAAAACTGAAACCTAACGAGATTTTAATTAGTAAAATTAGCATTTCATTAACGCTTTTGTTGGATGTAGAAACATTAAAATACTTTTTAACAGTGATGACTCCAAGAAAAATGTGCAGAATAAATATTTCCCAAAAGTCCCCCGCCCTTAATCAGAGAAAGAAGGAAATTGAATGTCTGTAGAAAGATGATATGACTCGTTTCACGGATTATATTTCACCAAACATTAAACAATTATGGCAAAACTTGAATTTCAACAGAATAATGGCGGGACCTAAATTTCCCGCCAAATACAACTCGGCAAATAACCCGCGAACTTGTTCAAAGTAGTTGGAACAAAAAACTGTAATGAACACTTGTTAGACAGAGAGCTGTATGAACACTTCTAACTGAGAGGTTCGTATGGAAACACTTTGTGAGTGAGAGGTCTGTAGGAACAGCTGGTTGCAGGGTAGGAAAACAGCACATGCAAAGGAAGGATTTAGGAAGGGTAGTAATGTTGTAGGGTAGGCAAATTAGCATATGGTAAGGAAGAATGGATTTAGGAAGGGAAGTGTAGGTGTAGAGTAAGCATATAAGTTAAATAGTATTTAGATAAGGTAAGGAAATGGTTTATCGCAGTTCTTGATTTCGAGAAGACATAGGGAAACCATGTGCAGCTGTTGCAAATATTAAGAACCAGTGTAGAGTTTTTATGGTGGGAGTTAGCATTAAAGAATAATTTTTTTTTCACTTAAGTTTTGGACAGAATTTACTTTTCCATCCAAGGTTTTCGCTTATATCTTGAGAACGACTGATCCAATCGACTTTAAATTTCCAGGTTCTGAATGGTATGGTAATACCACCGATTAACTGAAAAAAAAAACTGCTCGTTTACAGTTCAAGACATCAAGTAAAGATGTGGCCACAGTGGCTTCATCAGTGCCGTGGGTGACAGTGGGGAACCTACAAGTTTAAGCAAGTGTAGTTGCAGATTTGTCAATTTTCTGACATGGTTAATATACATGCAATTGTAGAAGTCCCAACAAAAATTGGAAAATGGCTTTTCTTTTTAACTTCAAACCTTGTGATGATAAACATTGATCGTCGTTCACAATTGGTTTTGGCAGATAATTTGGAAATTTTATTAAATAAATTTGTTTGCGTGGAAGAACTAAAAATGTCACCTTTGGGATACGTTTCTAAACCTAAATGCTGGTTTATATAATTAAAATTTTGGATTGATTTTGGGTTCCCTATTACCAATTTGCAATTTATTGAAAATTTAAAAATTTAAATTTCTGTTTTCGTGAAATATATGGCTATATATGGCTTAGCACTTTATGAACTGCAAAGATTAGTGAAATATTAAATGTAAGTAGAAGTATGTAACTAAGATATTGCGTAATGTCTACCAATGTCCCACCGGGTTTACCGCTTTCTTGTACTGGTACTGCTACTACTAATAATAATTATAATTGCATTCGCTGCCTGACCACGGTCGAGTGAGGTTGTGCGCTGCACCCCTCTGCTGTTCAGCGAGCTACCCCAGTTTCGTCACAACCATTGAGAAGTGAGGACGTGCGCTGCTCATTTACCAACATGGCGCTGCGAGCTACAGACGCATCAACACTGTTTTGCGTTGAGTTGACCCGTGGGGCTGGTCACTGGAGCCACGATGGACTTGTTACTCCCGGGCGATTATCCGTGATACCTAGGGTATCGCAAATGAAGAGAATGTGGTGTAGCACTTAATGGGACGACACGGATCTTCGTTAAAATGACGTCAGCAAATGTTTATGAAGCGGTGGTGGATAAGTATCAAGAGACCATTATAGCCGTCAATTCAGCTGTATCAGTACGCCCTACATGATGTACACGACACTACACAGGGGTTTTAAAATAAGGAATGTGCCTTTTGAGGCGAATGAATTTTGTTTAAAAGATGAACTACGTAATTATGTACGGTTCATATGGCCTCTGCAGGTCGGTGGGCCGCTGGACCTTATGCTGGAAGTTTGGAGGGAACATATTCAGTCAAAATGACCTTTCGCCACCCCATACCGTCCTATATTATGTTGCAAGCATTTCGAACTCAAGTATAGTAACAAATGCGGGCAACGTCGTACGTGTCGGCTGGTGGATCGATGACCACATAGCGGCACAGTGTGATAACGTCGTGGGAATCTCAAATATCGCAACAGCAAAAACCCGGGAAGAAGTCGAGGAAGTGGAGGGACGAGAACAGTCTTATGCTCCCCCGTCCTCGACAACGGACATCTTGGAGTGAAGAGGTAGAAAAAGCGCGGGAGAAGGTTTTGGAGGATGCAAAACAGCGAGAAGAATCACCATCACTGGATATAAATAAAGTATTTGAAGAGACTCTGCCCACTATGGGGGACGAGGATGTAGCGCGTCTTTAGTGAAGCACTGGATGTATTGTTAGACGAGTCGATCGCAACCGTGTGGAGGAACCAGGTGCAAATTTGGGATGGGTTGAGCATCATGGTGAGGCGACGGATGAAAGCATTGAGTCTGGGTGTCGCATGGCATGATGGTAAATATAGCAGAAGTGGAGGTGCATCATGATATACTAAAGAAATCCCAATGCAGGTGGAGGGTAGGACGCGAAACCCGAACTGCGACCCCACCAGACTCAGACGACGTGCTTACTCCTGCCCAAAGGCCAGGGAAAAAGTCTTGGGCGGTTTGTACAGAGGAAAGGGAACAGTGAATCCACGAAAACAAAGTTTTATCAAGTGATTCCCAAAAAAGGGGAGAGGGATAGAGTGTAAAATTAAAGTGAAAATTATACCTAGAACCAAAGGGAAAATCCCATTAATTGGACTTTAAGGTTTTGACAATAATTATTAACGTTGAGATCTGAGCGGAAGCGAAATGGTTTAATGAATTTTTGGTGCGTCTAGATGTGATGTGGTATTTTTCCAAGACCAATTACAAATTGGATATGATTTGGAATTAATGGTTACGATGTGTATATGGAATATGCACGAGGTTAAAAGGGGCCTCGCCATTCTGTAAAGGAAATACCCCTTGTAGTACCCATAGTGAAAGGGGGAGGGAGATGATTAGGGTGGATGGTTTAATGGGTAGAGACTATAAGTTTGTAGGTGTAATGGGCCGGCCCCCGAGGGAGATGCACGACTTAAAACTCATTTGTACAAGATGTATAGTATATCATCTACGTAAGTTTCCCAAAAATGTAGCGATAATAGGGGGAGACTGGAATTGTGTAATACGACGAAAAGATGTGGAGCCTCGAGGAGGGGGTTGTTGCTTGGGGGTTCCTGGGAGATTTATTGACGAGTGTGGGTTTAAATGGATGTGTGTGGGGGGGGTGGCAATGGGGAGCTATTTTCATTAGAAGAGATTATGCGGCGAGATTAGATAGAATGTACGTGTCTAGTGCGGTTACAGTGGCGGAGAGTGAGTGTGAAAAATGTGGTTTTTTCGGATCATAGAGAGTTGTAATGGATGTAGATATTGAGGGTGTGCCTAAAAGGGGGTCCGTCATTTTGGAAATTTTAAATTAAAGTTATTGAAGAGAGAGGAAAGTCGTTTGTCTTTTGGCATATGTGGGAACGCCTTGTGGTTGAAGCACCTGGAGAGGGTGGCTTTGGTTAATTGGTGGGAAATGATACCAAAAAGCGAATTAAGGAATTTTATATTAGTCAGGGAGTGAGATATAATCAGTTACAGTATGGTTTCCAACGATATTTAGAGGGGCAGTTGCGCGACTGCTATGTACAAGCGAATGCTAATTATCCTGTTACAGAAATTGAACGAATTAAGGAGAAAACTACGTAATTTACAAAACGAAAGGTTTGAGGGGGAAAAGGGCTTAAGGGGGAAAATCGAAGAGGTTTTGTGGGAGATCGGCCGTCGGCGTGTGTGTTGAGGAATCAACACAGACGTCGCAAAGCAATGGATTTTAATGGGGTTGGGAATGTCCGGGTTTAGGTATGCAGGGGTATAGAGTGAATCAGGTGTTGACGACGACGGAGGGTATGAGTGGGAAATATTGATGCTTGGGTTAAATTGAAAACGCAAAGTGTTGGAATAAGTGAAATTGCATTGCAGTCAATCGGTAGGTTTTGCGTTTGAAGCTGGAGGAGCATGATCGTTTGATGTTGGAGGGCCGATAACGGAGTGTGAGACTTGGGAGGCTTTATCTGGGGCGCAATTGGGTAAGGGGCCCAGGAATAGATGGGTTGCCCAGCGATTTTTAAAATTCAAAATTGGAACGTTTTAAAGGGGTTTTTGGTACGTTTATTCAATATCAGAAGCGGATGGGGTTTTAGGGGAACAACAAAGTTGGCTGTGGTCGTCCTAGTTCCTAAAGGCGAGCCATTAAGGGTTAAAGATTATCGTGCAATCTCGTTATTATGTGGGGACTATAAAATTTTTGGAAGGGATCTGGCCAACAGAAATAAAAAAAGTCCTGGGCAAAGTGATTGACAAGGACAATATGGGGTGCCGGCAGGCCCTATGTATGAAGGTCAGGGTATGATTAGAAGTTTTATTGAAGAAAGAGTAAAAATGGGAGATGGGGGGGTTTTTGGCTATAGATTGGGAGGGGGGCATATGATAGTGTGGAACGGGAGACTTATGGAAGATAATAAGGGCGGGGGTTTTTTGGGGCGGAAATTATATCATGGGCCAAATTAATGTATCAAGAGGCATCTTTGCGTGTGCAGGTGAATGGGGGGTTTTGGGAGATCGGATTCAGATGGAAGGGGTTTGCGTCAAGGTTGCCCCCTTTCACAAATTTTTTTTGCTTGTTTTCAAGATCCCTTTTATAGAGGGATAAGGGTTTTAATTGGAAGCAAAGGGGATGATAATGTAAGGGTGTGGGGAGCGGGCTTTGTTGGATATGTCGACGACACGACGATTTTGGTGAGAGAAAAAAATGGATTTGATTCGGGTAGAAAAGTTAGTGAAAGTTTTTTGGAAAAGGCTACTGGCATGACGATCAACATGAGGAAAAAAAAAGTATATGAATCTTGGAAAAGGGTCGCGTGAGGAAAAGGGAAAGGTAGCTGAAAGGTGGGAAAGGGTGGACCAAATAAAGATATGTGGGATCGTTTATGTAAATGATATCAAGTCAGCACAACAAATAAATTCCGTGCGTATCGTTGATAGTGTTCTGAAGCGTCTTAGTGGGTTGAGAGCGCTAATTTAAGTTTGCAACAAAGGTGAAAACAACGAATGTGCTATTATATAGTAAACTATGGCATGTTACGGTAATATTTCCGATACTTCGTTGTGAATTAAAAAGGTTTTCAAAAAAGTGTTTTTAGATTCATTTGGGGAACAGGGAGCGAATGGTTAAGTAGAGCGGTTGTCACACTCCCGGGTTTTGGGCCCTGGAGGGCTGGGTCTTATAGAGTCGAAAAGAGGATAATAAGTATGTATTTAAAACATAGTTATAAGCGGGGGGGGGAGGGGCGAAAGAAGACGGTCTTCATAGGATACATCAGGAAAATGCGCGGTGGTGGGGGGGTCGGGAGTTCATGATAGGTGAGGCAAGTTACGGGTCTTCATAAACGTGAGGATCACTCACAAATTAAATTGAGAAATCTTGATAGGGGAGATGGTAAGGCTCTGGTAGCGGCGGTAGAAGGAGTTTTATCCGAGTATGATTGGCATAATAAATTTTGGGGGGGTTTAAATAAATTGCGTTTTAAAACCTAAAGTCAAGAAGTTAAAGTATAGATTTTTACATGGAATCTTGCCGTCAGGAATGGTTTTATTCATAAGAAATACGAGAGGATGGGGAATGCAGGGATTGTGGAGGATTGGCGACTATTTTTCATACGGTGTATTTTTGCGATTGTATTGAACTTATAAGGGTTTGGATTTGGGGAAGGTTTTAAGGTTAGTGGGGGAGGGGGTTTGCAGTTTTGAGGGTTTTAAGTTTAGATATAACTGGGGTGAATAAAAGGGTTTAGAATGCGATTGGTATATGATTACGGATTATATATACATGATGTGGGCTATGAGGGGAGGCGGACGTGCGTGCAAGAATTAATGCATTGGCAGCAACTTTTTATAAAGGACACAGTGTAGAAATAAAGGGGTGTATGGAGGAGATGGAGAGAGATTTTAGTGAGGGTTATCGAAATTTCACATTAAGGGATTATGGGATTTGCAAAATGGGGAAAGGGATACACGGGCTATTTTCCTGACTTGGGTGGAGCATGGGAAAAGCTGTTTATATGGATGTATAAATGAGTTTTGATATCTAGAGGCAGTAGGGTTTATTACCCCGAGGTTTTCAAGAACTACACAATTATCATTGAGGAAGGTGTAGCACTACGATTGCATATTTTTTTCATGTAAAATCATTTCAAGGACTTTATGATGAAAATTTTCTAGAGACCAAATATGCATAGAGTCTTTAAATGTTTTTGATTCAATTGTAAGTGGTAAAAAGTGTTTCCTAGCGTATAGCAATTGGTTTTTTTTTTTTGTTAATTTATGCTGTGTTACAGTGTGCTTTTCAGTAATTTATATTACATGTAACTAGTTTGCAAATTTTTTTTCTTTGTTTTTTCTGAGATGTAAAATATCACATCGTAGTTTTTTTTGTTATATTGGATGTTTTTATTGTGACTTTTAGTATTATCCCGTTTTTCCCTTTTTTGAATAGTAAATACCTATGTATGTTAAGATCTCGTGATAAACGCCAATATTAATGTTTTTTTTAGTATCGTGGTGCTCTGTTTAACACCTGAGTCTTAGAATTAGTCTTGCATACGTGTGTTGACAGGGAGAAACCTCACCCAGTATGTGCCTGATGTAGCTCATGTAGTGTAATGTGTGTGCTTGTGTGTGTCATTGTGCGTGTTTGTTTTGTTTTTATCTCTGTTTTATTGTACAATCTTCATAATTTCCAGTGTTTGATGTTTGGTAATATGTAACCTTGTTAGAGATGTTCTTTAACAAATAAAGCAATACCACTGTAATGTATAGTGTTGTGTGGGGTGTATTATCACGTAATATAAAGGTGTGTTGTGTGTGAGTGTAATACCAATGTAACATAACGGTGTGGTGTGAGTGTGTATTACCACTGTACTGTATGGTGTCGTTATTAGGTCTCGGGTTAAGTGCGATTCTAGTGCAGTAATCTTTTGTCGTGTATCTTTTTAATATATTTCTGTCATTTGTATCGCACTGTTTTAAATAAAATATATAAAAAAAAAAAAAAAATTATAATAAAAAGCGATATTGTAAGACTAATGGTGTTGTGGTCCCTGTGCTACAGGTGGTGAGTGCCTAAGGCAGAAGAATGGACTTCATGGAGATGAATCAGGATGGTGCCCCGTCCTATAGCGCCGCCGAACTCAATTCTGCCCCCACCCACAGGATGTCGGGCAGCAACGCCCTGCAAGCCTTCAAGCCTAACCTACTACCGTCTTGACCACCCTGGCCACCAGCACCCCCCTTGGAGGGCAACATCCAGGCAGTAACGGATGCCCTCGTGCCTGGTAACACCCGGATGTGTCGCCTCAGTACCCTTACACATGCTAGGCTTCACTGCCGCCAGCGCCTTCATTATATCCATCCTAGGAACCTTTGGTGATTACGTCAGGAACATTAAAAATGTTTCCTGGCACGGGTTTTTTGTCATATTATGACCCCCCACTGAGCTTTTGGTCACCCGACCGAGGCCTTCCAAATTTCCTTTTCGGTTCCACCCCTTTAAAAATTATGATTGTCCTATGGTGAGTCTCTTCCTTTCGTTTACATTCATTTTTAATAAGGGTGGACGAGCTAAACTGTGGGGAGAAATATGAGGCATTCAGGTTCAATCTAGCTGCCCCCTTCAAGGCAGGCGAAATTTGCTGACTTGGAGAGTGTACAGATAACTTTCACAGCATACATAAGTACGATAAGGCACCTAATTACTGGGAACAGTTGATGAGATGAAAAGCTGTAAGCCTTCTCCCTGAAAGCTGGCTGCCTTGGATCAAAGTCTAGCGCAAGCTGGACTCCAAGGGATTGGTCAGGTTTTGGGTAGATTGGGAAAGCACTGCGTACCTTTTTTCCAAGGTTCGTAGGTTCGAGTCTCCTTCAGCCAGAGATCAGTGTTTTTTGTATATTTCGCCTGCTCTTGCGAATTCCTTGCATTGTTAAATTCTCTAGTAAGGCATGCAGTGGATGGAAAAGCTGTAAGTCTTCTCCCTGAAAGCTGGGTGCCTTGGATCAAAGTCTAGCGCAAGCTGGACTCCAAGGTATGGGTCCATATGGGTAGATTGGTAAAGCACTGCCTACCTTTTTCCAAGGTTCGTAGGTTCGAGTCTCCTTCAGCCAGAGATCGTGTTTATATAAAATATATTATATATATAAAAATATATATAATATAATATATCTTTCAACACACCGGCCGTATCCCACCGAGGGGGGTGGCCCAAAAGGAATAACGAAAGTTTTCTCCTTTTACATTTAGTAATACATACAGGAGAAGAGGTTACTAGCCCCTTGCTCCCGGCATTTTAGTCGCCTCTTACAACACGCAGGCTTACGGAAGAAGAATTCTGTTCCACTTCCCATGGAGGTAAGAGGAAAATAAACAAGAACAAGAACTAGAAAGAAAATAGAAGAAAACCCAGGGGGGTGTGTACATATATGCTTTAATGTATGTGTAGTGTGACCTAATGTAAGTAGAAGTAGAAAGACGGTACCTGAAATCTTGCATGTGTATGAGACAAAATAAAAAGACACCAGCAACCCTTTGCCATCATGTAAAACAATTACAGGCTTCCGTTTTACACTCACAAAGGCAGGATGGTAGAACCTCCCGTGCGGTTGCTGTCTACCAGCCTATCTACAACACACACACACACACAACACACACACACACAAAACCACACACACACACACACACCACACACACACACACAACACACACACAAACCAACACACACACACCACACACACACACACACACACCACAACACACACACACACATATAAATAATATAAAAAATATATATATATATATTTTAATATATAATATATAAATAATATGTCGTGCCGAATATGTAAAACTGGTCAATTAGCAAGAACTCATTTAAAATTAAGTCGTTTCTAAAATTTTCTTTTATACATTTAAAGATATATTTTTTTCATTAATTTTAAAATGTAAAATTTATAATTTTGCACCAAAAGGAACTTAGAAAACTTACCTAACCTTAATTAAAACCCAAGAGCAATTTATTTTAGCCTAACCCCAAATAAATATATTTTAGATTTGTTTACAATAATTTAATACTAAACAAACACAGTGAAATATATTTTTTTCGTTAGGTTCAGAATGATTTTTGCGAAATTATTGCATACACAAATTTTCACTTGTCCTATATGGCAAGATGAACGTTGCTATTTAAGTCAAGATAGCAAGTTCTGCCTATTCGGCACGACATATATATATATAAATATAATAATAATATATTATATATATAAATAATATAATATATATATATATATATATATAAAAAATAATATATTATATATATGAAAGGCCCTCCTAGCAGCGCCTGCCGAGGGGGGTGTCAAATAGAAAATATTTCATTGATTTATGCCCTGCTGAATATATGTTCCTGGATTCCATTAACTATGAGTACTGTGAGTTTGATTCTTCTTTTATATACTGGTGAAAAACTGTGTTGATGTGGCCCCCAAAATAAAATCTACACATTAATCTCTAGTTAAATTCATTTTTAAGTCAAAAGTACACTGTTGATGAGCAGTTTTTATTTCGTTGTAGTTCATCATTTTACTCCTATTGAGTACCGTCCCCTCTTTTTTCCCTCAAGGGAGGTTCCTCTATGTTTGATCCAAGGAGTTGGATGTGCTTTACTCTTCCTTGGATCGAATCTGATTGCTTTATATTACCCAGGTGCTGCCCCAACTCCTGCGAGTTTAGTACTTCCCCGTAAAAATTCTTCTACCTAATATTGCTGTTTTCCCTGTGACTACTACTACTACAAATAATAATAATAATATATTTCTAGAAATTTCATTATTATTACCAAGTGGTTTCTTTGCAGGGAAACCTGCTCACCATCATCGCCCTCCCCATGAGCAAGAAGCTACGCACATCAGCCACGGCATTCGTGGTTAACCTGGCGGTGGTGGAGCTACTCTTCTGCGTGTTCATCTTGCCCATTGTCCGGAGCCAGTACTGTACCTGCAGCAACTCAGCGAGTCCCTCCACACCGACCGTGATTGTATTTTCATTATACCTCCGTCCAGGTACACGCTCACTCAGGTCGAACTACAGACCAACTCGCCATAGCTCTCACTAGGTGAGTTGAACCCTCCTGGGTCGACTCATTCCTTTTGAACTGAATTTGTACCCGCAGTGTGCGCACACAGGCTATAGTGTGCAGCGTCACACTGTATATGGATATAAATATTGTGATACACCCTCAGTGTGTGATCGGTACATTGTGAAACGTTTTGAAATGTGCACAAGTCTGTCCTGTGTGATGTGTTACATTGTGGGAGCACCCATGAGTAGATTTCAGCAGTACGATGAAGTAATGAATATTATATTTTTAGTGAGGCGGTCATCCTACCCACAATTTGACAAGAAAGGGGAGGCTCGAACCTCGTCCGCATGTCAAGCATCCACTAATGCCTAATTGAAATAGAGCTTCAGGAACTTCGGAACTAAGAAGTTTTCTTTCATCAGGAATTCAGCTGCATTTACATTCAAATTACCATCGCTCACGATACTCTGAACTCCACAGAAAATAGAGTTTACGAGGATAGCATCATAAATGTTGGTGCTGGTAGTGGTGGAATAGTGTTATTTGTACTGGTGATGGACAGTAATGAGCTTATTGGTGTGCTTGTGGTGGTAATATGGGTAGTAATGAAGTAGTTGTGGTCGTGGTAATGCGAGGGGGGGGGGGGGGGGGAATTTTTTTTTGTTGTTGTTATTGTCAATGTCCTAATGAAAGATCAGCGTCATCAGTGTTAATGACGTTTATGTACAGAGAGAACCAAACTGCACGGATGTTAATGCTTATGCGAGGTTACCACGGTACACTATACAACGATGATGGATCGAACCACCAGATGATGACAATATAATACAGCAGATGATGGTACCATATGTTGGAGTCAGTGGGGTAGAGTACTGAAGTATGCAGTTGTGTGCTTTGAAGAGGTTTATGTTAAATTGTGCTTCGTTGTGTATGGTGTATAAGTATTGTTTGTCGTTTATGTTGTAAGTATTGCCTGGGTTAAGTAAGTTTAATAGCGTGTACGATGTATAATAACTGTATTTCACAATATTATACGTCTGAACTGGGCAGACTATTAAAATGTTTTGTATAATTAATAACGTTCCAGAATGTAGACCATTATTTTACATAATTGTGTATCAGTGTCTTAAACATAGTCATGAAATTTATTTACCGTGAAGCAGGGGACCTGATCTGAGACTCCGTCCGCAGCTATGAACACAGGTACATGACTGTAGCACAATGTGATGTTCTTAGTTTTATCACATGCGCTACTCCTGCACAGAGCCCTGGCAGTGAGTGTGCCAGAGACTCTACGCCTCCATCAACAACCCTCATCATGGGGTCCTACATTGGCGGAATCTGATCTACTCCCTCTTCCTCAAGCGCCCCAGCCCTCGGGTAAACTATCTAAGTTTGTACTTTAACATGTACCACGTCCATGATATGGGTGTTTGGTTTGTCCTCTTGTTTTTAATGATCGTTGATCGTAATGTAATTATTACTCATTTGTCTGGTGGTTTGCTCAATGTTGTTTTTTTTTTCTTTTGTCCCATGAACGTGCAAGATGACAGATGGCATCTTACAAACTCTTACTTACGTGTGAGTATGACACTTAACTTTAATTAGCTGCGTGTTGATTGTTTTATGCTCTTGTATTTAAATGTATTTAGCAGGTATTATTGAGACCGGGTCGCCAGGACGGTGTTCCCTGGAATCATGTATAACGATGGTAAGCCCGGTTTGAGTAGAGTCTTCCCAGTGTGACCTGTGGATGCATCACTGCCTGGGCCAACTTAAGGTGTCAGACATGTGATTGCCGACTGTATTTTACCTAGATTGCAATGGCCAAGTATCATATACTTGTTGGTCTCTAATGTCTTACGGGTATACAAATATTTGTATGCATGCATACATGCACTGTATGTACATGCACTGTGTACACATACATGCAAACATATACATACACATGTTTATGTTAGAGACAAGTTCTTCAGAATCGTGACTGGGGTGTATATGCGTTGGTTTGTTTATTACTTCTAATGCCCACAGGGTCATTAAGTGTATGTATCATTACATCACCAGTCAAGAATATTTTATATATAGAAATTGAGAGTAAACTGTGTATTTAATACTCAAGATAAACTCCTTTAATATATAAACCTGTTTGATGTAAATATTTGTGTATGGTCTGAGGTTAAGTTCAGTGTGATAACCTAACCAAGGGGGGGGGGGGGGGCTGCTATGCTAAAACGAAATTACTATCTTTAAATTCTTGTATATTTAACTCGATTCGGAATTTAAAATGAATATTTTTTTTTTTTATTTTGTCATGTATAAACTTGCATCACGTAGATAGTTATGTGATGTGCTAAACTGTTGGCCATTCAAAGAGTTGGTGGAGGCGCGATCCTCTTCTACTAAGCTAGACATAAGAGGTATTCAATATGAATCAGCTCGTGTAGCGAGTCTGTACTTTCTTCAGTGATATCCTCGTATAATATTGCATATATTAACCTGAATTTAGTGACTTTTTATTCAAAAATTATCACCATTATTATTTTTATTATTATTATTATTATTATTATTATATTATTACAGAATATGATTGGGTTATAACATTAAATTAATTTAGTAATGGGAATATTTTGATGTCGACTAGACTTACAGTGCTTGGGGAATAGAGGTAGGTTTGATCCAAAGGAAAGTACCCCGGTTCCCTGGAAAAAAACCCATCCCCAGTTGCAGGAAAATCATCCTAATTGATGATAATAACATTGATGCAGAAGGCCACACCCACAGCAACCGTTGCAGTTTCAACGTCACTGATCTCGTTGGTATTCCGATTTCCTCTTGAAATTCTTAACCCGGGCAACTCCACGAAATGAGTTTAGCGACTCGTTTTCAGATTATATATATATATATATATATATATATATATAATTATATTTTTTATATATATATATATAAAGATAAATATATATTGTGTATGTGTATATGTGCTCACCTGATTGTACTCACCTATTTGTGGTTGCAGGGTCGAGTCACAGCTCCTGGCCCTGCCTCTTCGCTGATTGCTACAAGGTCCTCCTCTCCCATGCCCCAATGAGCTCTATCATACCTCCCTAAACTATGGTAATGTTCCAGCCTCCACTACACACTTTCTAGGCTATTCCATCCTACTACTCTATAGAAAAAAACTTCCAACATCCTTTGAATCATCTGAGTCTTCATACGGCCAATGGGGGACACGCGTGTTCTGTGTCCCATCTCTGGAACACCCTCTGTGTCCACCTCGTCCTATTCCGCGCAGTATTTTATATTCCGTTATCATGTCTCCCCTGACCCTCCAGTCCTCCAGTGCGTCAGCCGATTTCCCTCAACCTTTCTTCATAGGACAAGCCCCGTACTCTGGACTAGTCCTTGTTGCAAACCTTTGCACATTCTCTAATTTCTGGACGGGACTTGACTAGGTGGATTCCAAAACTTTTCTGCATACTCCATATGGGCCTGACGTAAATGGTGTACGAGTCATAACAATCCTTACTGAGGTATCCCGAACGCTACCCCTAGTTTGCCAGGCGCCCGTATGCTGCAGCATTATCTGATTGATGTGCGCCTCAGAGATTATGCCGTGTTATACTCACCCCAGATCTTTTTCCTTGAGTGAGGTTTGCAGTCATTTGGGCCTCTAAATTATATTGTGCTGGCGTCGTCTTTGGACATCCCCAATCTTTATGACTTTGCATTTGCAGGGTTAAATTCAAGGAGCCAGTTGCTGGACGCAGCTTGTAGCCGTCCAGTCTCTTTGATCCTCCTGATCCTCGTCGATTGATTCTTCTCATTATCTTCACTTCACTGCAAACAGACACTTCTGATCTATCCCTCCGTTATGCGTTCACATATACGAAGAACAGCACAGTCCTAGGACTGCCCTCTGTGAACCCCGCTGTCACAGGCGCCCACCTGACACCTCGTCGCGTACCATGACTCGTTGTTTGCCTCCCTGTCAGATATTCTCTGATCCATTGCATGCCTTTCCTGTATGTTGTGCCTGCCTCTAGCTTTTGCATAACCTCTTGTGGAGGAACTGTGTCAAGGCCTTCTTTGCAGTCCAAAATATGCAGTCGATCCACCCTCCTCTTATCTTACTTCCTGTCACCATGTCAAAAACTCTAGTAGGTTTGTGGTGGTGTGTGTGTGTGACTTTAATTATATAAACATATTTTTTTCGTTGATAATTTAGTAAAACAAAATCTTGACTAACATCCACCCACAACTTAGAACCTCATTTAAACTGAAAGATTTTTTAGTCATATTCTTCTTCATATTCATAGACAGTTTAAGATTGATTTAATATTCCTTTAATAAATTGTATATATTGTTTTTCCGTTATGTTCAAATGATTTTCGCGGTTTGTCTATTCTGTAACATATATATATATATATATATATATATCTATATATATATATATATATATATATATATATATATATAATATATATACCACAAGTCGGTCATCTCCACCGCGGCAGGGTTGACCACAAAAAAGAAAGAAAATCCCAAAAAGAAATACTTTCATCATTCATACACTTTCACCACACTCACACATGATCACTGCTTTTGCAGAGGGGCTCAGAATATCAACAGTTAGAAGCATATACGTATAGAGATACACAACATAGGCCCTCCAAACCGCCAATATATATATATATATAATATAGTATACATATATATATATGATAATAATATATATATATATATATAATATATATATATATATCTACATTTTTATCAACAGGTGATGGGTCAGTATGATTCAACACGGACACAATGGAGTTGACATGGATCAGCGAGCATCAAGGCGTCGCTATGTGTAAAATCTTGGTTGAAGCCGTCATTCCGTTGTGCTCATCTTCATCCTAGACATACTTTGTACTTCATCAGTGAGTGAAGGTTCACATTCATTAACAGTTCTGGGCAGGTCGAGGGCATGTCACCTAACACCACCTGCTTACATGGAGTAAAATATGAAAGTATTGTGGGTATCATCTTGTAAATGGCCGAATATTCAAATGATTTAAAGTCATACTGCTGTGAGACAGGTGAAAGAACACTGCCAAGAATACGAGAGAAAGTTTACCCATGACATAAATGAGTCTATTGACTGTGGATCCTGAAGAACGGCGTAAAGGACATTGTGGTTATGACGGTAGGGTTGAACATCCGCAAACACGTGAATTTGTTTAAGTCAGGTTGAGGCAAGTGTTTTGTGGGGTTTATCTGTTGGAGTGTGAGAATCATAATATCTCCAGGAACTTATTTTTCCCTGCACGTTATTAAATATGGCGTAAAGAAAGAGTAATGATGAATGTATTTGTCTTTTTAAGTTATCTTGGATAGATTGAAAATGATAGATTGATAAAATATTGCCGTTATCATGCGTTGTGAAACAAATTCAGGAATGAGAGAAAGAGAGCATTATATTTGACTGTTGCTAATGTGTATCTAACTATTTTTCAGCTTTTCAAGTAGGTTAGGTAATGTTATGTCAAAACAGGACAAGTGTTTCCTGATGCGGGTCTTAGTTATATGAACCCGCCACTGGACTTTTGGTCATATGACCGAGGTCTTCGGCTAACTGAGCGGTCCACTCCTTTAAAAATTTAAGTTATAATTTTAACCATTAGCTGTCTGCTTTTCAGAATTCCCGAATCTCTTTTAAATTTATTGCACTGCTGATTATGAGTAGTTATCTATTCCGTTAATGCTATATTTGTTCTTACAGGAATATCCACACCGATCACTTTGTATAAGTCAACTTGATACGTAAAGAACTTGTATTATATTGCTGCTTCCTGTGTACGAATGACGTCTGAAGTCTGAACGTGCGCATCATACGCTGATGTAATGTAATATGTTTTTCTGTATTATGATGCGGTAAAATAATAGTGTTATTGCTGGTAGTGGTGTGATGCGGCAATAATATGGTTGTTGATGGTATGGTTATTGTGATATGGTTGTCGTGGTTGCTGGGGTGTGTCTGTAGGGTGTATGAGTGGGGTTTGTGGATGGGGGAATGAAAGTGGAACTTTCGTGGTTTTAACCAATGAAGAGGATATACTAGTCTGACACATTGGTAATCTGAAGAAGCTGTGAATCCCAATAACTGCAGGAGTACGCAAGCCTCGGTCTGCGGTTATAAACTACGACCACAGCCGGATAACGCCTTGCCATAGTCTTCTTTCGACTCCGCCACTCCAGCCCTGATCAACTTCTCATCAACTTCCTACCTACCCGCCCCAAACCCTCTAGTAACTCTCGAGCGTCCTACCCCTCCCTAAATCAACTACATCGTCCACCCTCCTTTACTCTCGCCGCTCCTCCAATCACGCTACAATCACAACCCGATATCTTTCCTCCCTACCATTACCCCCCTCTATCATCCCTACCTACACCCTGCCAAATCACGACCCCCACACTAACTACTCTCCCCCACCATACGGAGGTAGGACGGACCAGCGAGCGAATAGAGACCAATGCATAACACCGAACAAAAGAGTATGAAAACGTAGTAATGCATGAAAGACAAAACGTCGTATGGTCACATTTACTGGGTACGATTCACTCTGGAAGTACTTGTGCCTACATTATATAATAACTGAGAAGTGCTTCTGTGTCTACCGTCTTGAGCAGCAGCACTAAGAACAGTACTATAAACTTCCTCATAAAAACACTGGGAAAAGTTCGTGTTTAATACTGCCTCATTCTTACAAACACCTGCAGTTATTGTTACTCAACCGCAGCCTCATTCATTCTAACACCTGCAGAGTATTGTTACTCACCGCACCTCATTCATTCTAACACCTGCAGTTATTGTTACTCACCGCATCATTATTACCAATTTTACAGATCAATTAACCACTACAGTACCAACGAAAGCTTCCACTCTCATTATCCACAACTATCACCACAGCAACCAGCACCACTGTCATAACCACAATCATCACAATACCACTACTCATCCAACAACACTATTATTGCCCGCAATCACCACCACTACCAGTCAATAACCACTATTATTACCCGCATTCATTAACTCCCAGAAACATCCACTATTACATTACATCCCACTCCTGATGGCACGTTCAAGACTTCAGCGTCATCGTAACACCAGGCAGGGCAGCACTGTCATCATACAAGTTCATTATGACCGTATCAAGTCTACATTATACAAAGTGATCGTGTGGATATTCCTGTAAGACAAATATAACGCATTAAACGGAAATATAGATACTACTCAACAACAGGCAGATGCAATAACAATTTTAAAAGAGATTCGGGAATTCTGAAAGCAAACAAGCTAATGGTTAAAATTATAACTATAATTTTTAAAGGAGTATGGACCGCTCAGTTAGCCGAAACCTCGGTCAGATGACCAAAAGCTCCAGTGCGTATCATAAACTAAGACCCCGCATCAGGAAACAACATGTCCTGTTTCCTGACAAACATTTACCTAACCTAACCTCTGAAAAGCTGAAAAATAGTTAGATACACATTAGCAATCAGTCAAATTATAATGCTCTCTTCTCTCATTCCTGAACTTTGTTTCCAACGCAATGCATAAACGGCAATATTTATCACATCTATCATTTTCAATCTATCCAAGATAACTTAAAAAGACAAATACATTCATCATTACTCATTCTTTAGGCCATATTTAATAACGTGCAAGGAAAAAATAAGTTCCTGGAGATATTACTTGGTTTCTCACACTCCAACAGCATGCTAAACCCCACAAAAACCCCCCACTTGCGCTCAACCTGACTATAACAAATTCCGTGTTTGCCTGGATGTTCAAACCCCTACCGCTCTATCCACAATCGTTCCTTTACAGACGCCGTTTCTTCAGATCTAAGTCAATAGACTCATTAACTGTCATGGGTAAACTTTCACTCGTATCTGGCAGTGTTCTTTCACCTTGTCTCACAGCAGTATACTTTAAATATCATTTGAATATTCACCATTTCCCAGATGATACCCACAATACTTTCATATTTTTAACTCCATGTAAGCAGGTGGTGTAAGGAGACATTGGCCGCCTCGACCTGCCCAGAACGTGTACATGAAATGTGAACCTTCACACACCATGATTGAAGACACAGGAAGTATAGGATAGGATGACAAAAACAGGAATGACGGCTTCAACCGGAAGATGTACACATAGCGAGCCTTGATGCTCGCTGATCCCATGTCACACTCCATTGTGTCCGTGTTGAACTATACTGACCCAAGAGCACCAGTTTGATAAAATGTATAATATATATATATAATATATATATATATATATTATATATATATATATATATAATATAATATATATATATAATAAATATATATAATATTGGCGGTTTGGAGGGATATGTTGTGTATCTCATACTATATGCTTCTAAACTGTTGTATTCTGAGCACCTCTGCAAAAGCAGTGGTTTTAAAGGTGTGTGTTGTGAAAGTGTTGAATGATGAAATATTTCGGTTGATTGCGGCTCTTTTTTTTGGTCACCCTGCCTCGGTGGGAGATGACCGACTTGTGTTGAATATATATACTATATAAATATATATATATATATATCATATATTTAATATATATATATATATATAATAATATACTTGTGCAGAATAAGACACAACCGCGAAATCAATTTGAACATACGAAAACATATATAACAATTTTATTTTTAAGGAATATTAATAAATCAATTTTAACTCGTCCTATGATATATTAAGAAGAATTTGACTAAAAAAAAATCTTTAGTTTAAATGAGGTTTCTAAGTAGGCTCAGTCAATAGATTGTGTTTTACATAATTTTCAACGAAATAAAATATGTTATATAATTAAAGTCCACACACACACATCACAAACCTACTAAGTTTTATGACAAGGGACAGAAGTAAGATAAGAAGAGGGGTGGATCGACTGCATATTTTTGGACCTGCAAGAATGCCTCGACACATTTCCGCACGTTCAAAGAGGTTACTGCAAAAGCTAGAGGACAGGCCACATAACAGGAAAGGCACTGCAATGGATCAGAGAATATCTGACAGGGAGGCAACAACGAGTACATGGTAACGCGACGATGTGTCAGAGTGGCGCCTGTGACAAGCGGGGTTCCACCAGGGGTCAGTCCTAGGACCGTGGCTGTCTTCGTAATGTGAACGCCATAACGGAATGGGATAGACTCAAAGTGTCCTTGTTTGCAATGATGTGAAGTTAATGAGAAGAACAAATCGGACGAGGCTCAGCAGGACTACAAAGAGACCTGGACATGCACAAGCCTGGTCCAGCAACTGCTCCTTGAATTTAAAAACCCTGCCAAATGCAAAGTCATAAAGAATGGGGAAGGGCAAAGAAACCGCAACCCAATATATTTAGATGTATGGCCGAAAGACTGCTAACCTCACTCAAGGAAAAAGATCTGGGGTGAGTATAACACCGAGCATATCTCCTGGGCGCACATCAATCAGATAACTGTTTTCTGCTGCATACGGGCGCCTGCAAACCTAGGGATAGCGTTCCGATAACTCTCGTAAGGATTCGTTAAGAGCTCTCTGTACACCATTTACGGGTCAGGCCCATACTGAGTATGCACAAAAGTTTTGAATCCCACACTATCGATCAAGCACGTCAAGAAATTAGGAAATGTGCAAAGTTTGCAACAAGACTATTCCCAGAGCTACGGGATTGTCCATGAAGAAAGGTTGAGGGAACCGGCCTGACGACACTGGAGGACAGGAGGGTCCAGGGAGACATGATACGACATATAAAATACTGCGCGAGTTTTATAGACGAGGTGGACAAAACGGGATGTTCCAAGATGGGACACCAGACACAAGAGGTCACAAGATTGGAAGATGAAGCACTCAGACGAATCAAAGGGATGTTAGGAAGTATTTCTTCATAGAGTGAAGTCAGGCGCATGGAATAGCCTAGAAAGGATGTATGGAGGCAGGACCATACATAGTTTTAGGCGAGGTATGAAGAGTCTCATGGGGCAGGAGAGAGAGGACCTAGTAGCAATCAGCGAAGATCGGGGCAGGATCAGTGACTCGACCCCTGCAAACCACAAATATGTGAGTACAAATAGGTGAGTACATATACACATACACAATATATATATATATATGAGGATATAATATATATATATATAAATATAATATATATGATATATAATAGTATATTAAATCTGAAACGAGTCGCTAAAATCATTCGTGAGTTTCACCGGGTTACGAATTTCAAGAGGAAACTCGGAATACCAACGAGATTCAGTGACGTTGAAAATTTCCAGTTTCTGTGGTGCTGCTACTGCATCAATGTTATATCATAAAATTAAAGGGATGATTTCCCCTAGCAACCTGGGGATGGGTTTTTTTCTTCCAGGGAACCGGGCTAATCTTCCTTGGATCAAACCTACCTCCTATTCCCCAAAGCACGTATGACTAGTACGTACAAAGTATTCCCCATTACTATAATTAAAATTAATGTTATAACACCAAATCATAATTCTGTAATAATAATAATAATAATAATAAATAATAATAATAATAAAATAATGGTGATAATTTGAAAAAAAAGTCACTAAATTCAGTTAATATATGCAAAATTATAGCGAGGATATCACGAGAAAGTATAGACTCGCACGGAGCTGATTCAATTGAATACTCTCATATGTCTACTTAGTAGACAGGAGGATCGAGCCTCACCACTTTCTTGAATGGCCAACATTTAGCACATCACATACTATCAATACGTGATGGCAGTTCATGACATGAACAAAATTAAAAAAAAAAAAATATCATTTTAAATTCCGACGAGTTAAAATAATACAAGAATTAACTGTAGTATTTTCGTTTTAAGCATAAGCAGGTTAGTAATCACACCGGAAACTTAACTCCCAGATACATCATCAAACATTTACAATCAACACGGTTTAATATATTAAAAGGAGTTATCTCTGATGTATAAATACACAGTTTACTTCAATTTCTATTATACAAATATCTTGACTGGTGATGTACATGTTACATACACTTTTAACGACCCCTCGTGGCCTTAGAAGTATAAACCAACCAACCAATATGCCATCACGCATTCTGAAGAACTTAGAGCTCTAACATAAACATGTGTATGTATATGTTTATGCATGATGAGTACACAGTGCATGTACAATACCGTCATGTATGCATGCATACAAATAATTGTATACGCTTAAAAAAGAGACCAACAAAGTAATAAGATTACTTAGGCCCAATGCAATCTAGGTAAAATAAAGTCGGCAATCACATGTCGACACCTTTAAAGTGGCCAGGCAGTGACTGCATCCACCAGCACCCTGGGAAGCCTCTACCCTCAAACCGGGCTACACGTATATACAAGATTCCAGGCTCACCGTCCTGGCGACCCGGTCTCAAATAAACCTCTTAATACATTTAAATACAAGACATAAACAATCAACACGCAGCTAATTTAAAGAATAAGTGTATACTCAACGTAAGTTAAAAGTTTGTAAGATGCATACTGTCATCTTGCACGTTCATGGACAAAAAGAAAAAAAAAACAAATTGAGCAAACCACCAAGACAATGAGTAAACATACATTACGATCCAACGATCATTAAAAAACAAGAGACAAAACCAACACCCATACTCATGGACGTTGTTAACATGTTTTAAAGTATAACAACTTAGATAGTTACCGAGGCTGGTGGCAGCTTGAGAAGGAGGGAGAAGATCCAGATTCCGCCAATGTAGGAACCCATGATGATGGTTCTGTTGATGGAGCGTAGAGCTTGGCACACTCACTGCCAGGCTCTGTGCAGGAGAAGAGTCATGTTGGTTATAACTAAAGACACATCACATGAGGCTACAGTTCATGTACCTGTTGTCATATGCCCCTGCGGTCCTGGTCTCAGATCAGGTCCCCAGCTTCACGGAAAATAACATTTCCTCTTTGAGACACTGATACACAATTGTAAAATAATGGTCTACATCCTGGAACCGATATTAATTATACAAAACATTTTAAAAGTCCTCCAGTTCAGACGATATAATATTGTGAAAATTCCAGTTCATTATACAATCGGACACGCTTAATTAAACTATACTTACACCCGGCAAAACTTACAAACCATAAACGACAAACAATACTTATACAACCATACATCACCAAAGCCAATTCTAACCATAAAACCATCCCTTAAAGCACACAACTGTCATTCACTTCAGTACTCTACTCAGTACTCTACCACCCACTGACTCCACATATGGTACCATCATCTGTGATATATAGTCATCATCTGTGTGTACGATACCATCATCCGTTGTATAGTGACCGGTGGTATCCATCGCCATAACGCATTATAATCCGTGCAGTTGGTTCCTCTGTACATAACGTCATTAACACAGTGCCGCTGATCTTTCATTTATGTACAAGTGACAATAACACAACTACCACACCATCGCCCATTACCACGACCACAACTAATATCATTACTACGCACTATTACCACCACAATCACCACCAGTAGCCTCAGTAACTGCTACCATCACCAAGTAGAACTACACTATCACCACTACCAGCACCAACATTTATGATGCTATCCTCGTAAAAAACTCCTATTCCTCTGTGGGATTCAGAGTATCGGGACGGGATGGGTAATTTGAATGTAAAAATGCACTTGAATTCACTGATGAAAGAAACCCTTCTTAATTTCCGATGTTCCTGAACAAGCTCTATTCAATCTAGGCATAGTGAATGCTTGAATGCGGACAGAGGTTCGAGGCCTTCCCCTCTTTTCTGTCAAATTGTGGTACGGGATGACCGCCCTCACTAAAATATAATAATAATCATAACTTCATCGTCCTGCTGAAATCTATCATTGGGTGTCTACCCACAATTGTAACCATCACACAGGACATACTTGCTGCACATTACAAACGTTTCACAATGTACCTATCACACACTGAGCGTGTTTCACAATATTCTATCATAATACCGATGTTAAGCGCAGCACTACTAGCTGTGTGGCCGAACACTGGCGGGTACAATACAGTTCAAAAGGCAAGATATCGCCCAGGAGGGGTCAACTCACTAGTAGTTAGCTATGAGCGAGGAGGTCTGTAGTTCCCGACCTATTGAGCGTGTTCCTAACGGAGTAAAGAAAAATACATCACGGTCGGTGAGGAGGGACTCGCTGTGTTGCTGCAGGTACAAGACTGAGCGTCCGGACATGGGCAAGATGAACACGCTGAAGAGTAGCTCCACCACCGCCAGTTAACCACGAATTAGCGTGGCTGATGGTGCGTAGGCTTTCTTGCTCATGGGCAGGAGATGATGGTGAGCAGGTTTCCTCAAAGAAAAACCACCTTGGTAATAATAATGAATTCCTAGAAATATATTATTATTATTATTAGTTAGTAGTAGTAGTAAGTCACAGAAAGCAAGCAATATTAGGTAGAAGCATTTTTACGGGGAAGTACTAAAAATACGCAGATTTGTGCAGCACCTGGTAATATAAAGCAATCAGATCGATCCAAGAAGAGTAAAGCGACATCCAACTCCTTGATCAAGCATAGAGGAACCCCTTGAGGAAAAAAGAGAGCGGTACTTCAATGAGGAGTAAAATGAATGAACTACAACCGAAATAACTGCTCATTCAACAGTGTACTTTGACCTTAAAATGAATTTAACTAGAGAATTAATGTTGTAGATTTTATAGGGCACCACATCAACACAGTTTTTCACCAGTATATAAAGAGATCAAACTCATATGCACAGTATCACATAGTTAATGGAATCCGGAACATATATTCAGGCAGGCATAAATCAAATGAAATATTTTTCTATTGACACCCTCACTCAGGCATGCGCTGCTAGATGCCTTTCATATATATATATATATATATACTATATATATATAATAAATAAATATATAATATATAATATATATATATATGATATATATATATATATATATATTTCGTGCCGAATAGGCAGAACTTGCTATCTTGACTTAAATAGCAACGTTCATCTTGCCATATAGGACAAATGAAAAATAATTCAAAAAACCCATACATCTAACAAATTTAAACTAGTTCACAAACTTTTTCAACCTAAGTTTTACACCTATTCAAAACACTAGTTCACACACCTACCAGAAACACATGGTAAACAACAATTAAAACCCCTGCCGCCATTTTTCAAACCACTATTACACACATACTTCTTCAAACCCAGATAACACTTTTAAAATATTACAAAACTGATTAGAAACAACCATGTAAACATATATAAAAACAAAAACAACTTTAAAAACTGTTCCCCTCTTACAAACATGAGTTACCACACTCTTAAAACACTAGTTACATAATCTTACAAAAACAAGTACAACCCTCTTACAACACGACAGGTACACACACCAGTTACAAATAAATTTTAATTAACCTTTTTTATAAAAGTTACTCTTACAAATTTAACACACAAATTAAAATTTTTGCAACAAAACACAGTTTAAACACAAGAGTAACAAACCCAAAAAATTTAAAAATGCACCAGAGACATAATCAGACCACAAACACAAAAACACCGACACACACGCAGATACAAAAACACACAACAACAATATCAAAACAAAAACAAACACATACTTAAGGTGACTAAACTGACTTTGCTGCCAAATATGGGAAGACTCTTACTAAACAGCACCAAAAACATCACACACGACATTTAAAACGCAAAACCCAAAAAAAACAAACCAAAAAAAACAACACACCCGACAAAAAACCAACAAAACAACAAACCCAATTAAAAAAAAATACATATAAGAAGCTTCCCTTCAAACAGACCAACACATCACAAAGAACACAAACACATCACACACAACAACAGACACTAATCAATCACTTACACCAAAAAACCCCACATAAGACACATAAACCAATCAACTACACAAACACAAAAAAAAAAAAACATGTCCCTTGTAGGCTCACAAGTGTATCCGCCCAGACCTCTAACCTGCAACAGCAATTACATCACCAAAGACATAATGAAATTTTCACCCAAAACACCCACCAAGAGACACCATCCACAGCAAAAAACCCCCCAAAACCAAAAAACGAAACCCCAAAACCCCTTTAAACCACCACAACACACAACATAGGGAAAAACCCAACCCCTTTAAAATGAAAATTTACAGCAATGCCCAAACCAAAAAAAAAATTTTTCAACTTCTAAATTTTACCAGGAAAACCCCTTCGGAAGCATTTTACAAAAACAAAATACCAGGGAAAATAAAAGGACAAAAGGAAACTTATCCCACTTGGGCCCCCCGGGGAAAAAGGTTTAAAAACAAAAAAAATAAATAATTTTTAATAAAAATACACATAAAAAACCACCCAAAAAAAAAAAAAAAATTCCAACACCCAACACCCAACC
>NW_026482293.1:0-24510 GCF_026875155.1 Cherax quadricarinatus
TTCACTGATTCTTTCATTCCACTCCTCATGTTTATTCATTATTCCATCCGCGTTTGTGTACCAAACCTTTAGTTTTTTTTCTATCATTGTGGTCATGCAAGAATATTGGGGTTGGGGGAGCGAGAGCCTTGGTGGGGGCCTATATGGGGCTGTGGTGTAGGTGGGGTTTGTGTTGATGGGGGTGGGTCAGAATGCCCATAAGGGACAGCTGTTGGGGTGAGGTTTGTGATATGGGGATTGGTGGCAGAGGGAACAGTGAGTGGGTTGTAGTATAGGTTGCTCAGTTGCGTTGGGAATGTGTGTGTGTGTGTGTGTGTGTGTGGTGTGTGTGTGTGTGTGTGTGTGTGTGTGTGTGTGTGTGTGTGTGTGTGTGTGTGTGTGTGTGGTGTGTGTGTACGTACTCACCTAGTTGAGGTTGCAGGGGTCGAGTCCAAGCTTCTGGGTGTGTGTGTGTGTGTGTGTGTGTGTGTACCCACCTAATTGAACTCACCTAATTGTGGTTGCAGGGGTCGAGACTCAGCTCCTGACCCCGCCTCTTCACTGATTGCTACTAGGGCCTCTCCCTCTCTGCTTCCTGAGCTTTGTCATACCTCTTCTTAAAACTATGTATGGTTCCTGCTGCCACTACTTCACTTGCTAGGCTATTCCACTTCCTGGAAATAAATGGTATAAAATACCGACACAATGGAAATATAAACACATATGCAGTATAATGTGATCCTTTATTTACAACGTTTCGCCCACACAGTGGGCTTTTTCAAGTCACAAACAGATCTGTAGATGAATGGTTCAGAGAACCGACATGTTAAATTAGACACATGTGCAACTCTTGGGTATCTTTATTGAGGAAACGTTTCGCCAAACAGTGGCTTCATCAGTCCATGCAAAGGAGAAACTTGAAGAACAGGAGGAGAATGAGGTGATCAGTCCCTCAACCTTGAGTCGTTGTAGTCAGTCCATCAATCTTGAATAGAATACTTCTCTGCAAAGCTGACCACGAACTTCGTTTTAAAGTCTATCGAAAACCCACCAACCAAAACGATTTTCTCCACTTCTACTCTCACCACGACACCAAAACTAAACGTGGTGTAATTATAGGCTTCTTCCTGCGCGCACTCAGAATCTGGAGCAATGAGTTTCTTGAGGAAGAATGCACTATAATTGAACAAGTATTTTCTAAACTCCACTATCCTCGTCACTTCAACAGAGACTGCAGACGACGGGCATTAAACATCTTCAACACACCCAGAGAAGACACTGCCGAAAAGAGATACATAGTCCTCCCCACCAACTCCATTGCCAAACACGTTTCCAACATCTTTTCTAATACCTCATTCCAAGTATCTACCTCCACAACCACGACCATCAAGGATATTACCAGTGATAGACAGGACAAGCTTCCACCCTCTGCAAGGGTATACATAATCCCTTGTAATGACTGCAACAAATTGTATGTGGGCGAAACATCAAGGGACCTCCAAACACGTGTTTCAGAACACCAATACGCAAGCAGGTCTGACGATACAAGGAATGCCTGTGTACAACACCGTAACTCACACAACCACTTGATAAACTACAGAAACTCAAGACTTATCGCCACAGAAGACAATACTTACTGAAGAATCCTGGAATCATCACTTATTTCTATATCCGACAACTTCAACCAGAATAGTGGCTTCTATAACATAGCTGAACCACTTGCGAAGAAACTTCTTCATCGCTATCCCACATAAGAGCATAGGAATGGAAGAACACTGCAGAAGGTCTGCTCACAAACTTATCCAAACTCCCTTCCAAGCTACCCAAGATTTTAGACTCTATAACCTCACTCGGTACATCATCAGATGCAGCATTCTCCACCTGACCTCAACATTCTGAACCTGACTATAAATACTCGCATACCTTCCACGCCCACTGTGTGGGCGAAACGTTGTCATTAAAGAATCACATTATACTGCATATGTGTTTATATTTTCATTCCACTTCCTGACGACTCTATGACTGAAGAAATGCTTCCTAACGTCCCTGTGACTCGTCTGTGTCTTCAGCATCCAGTTGTGACCCCTTGTTTCTGTGTCCCCTCTTTGGAACATCCTATCTCTGTCCACCTTGTCTATCCCCGCAGTATCTTGTATGTCGTTATCATGTCTTCCCTGACCCTTCTGTCCTCCAGTGTCGTCAGTCCAATTTCCCCCAACCTTTCCTCATACGACATTCCCCTGAGCTCTGGGACTAGCCTTGTTGCAAACCTTTGTACTTTCTCTAACTTCTTGACATGCTTGACCAGGTGTGGGTTCCAGACTGGTGCTGCATACTCCAGTATGGGCCTAACATACACAATGTACAGTGTCTTGAACGATTCCTTATTAAGATATCGGAACGCTATTCTCAGATTTGCCAGGCACCCGTATGCTGCAGCAGTTATTTGGTTGATGTGTGCCTCCGGTGACGTGCTCGGTGTTATGGTCACCCCAAGGCCTTTCTCCCTGAGTGAGGTCTGTAGTCTTTGTCCACCTAGCCTATACTCTGTCTGCGGTCTTCTTTGCCCCTCCCCAATCTTCATGACTTTGCATTTGCCTGGGTTGAATTCGAGAAAGCCAGTTTTTGGACCACATGTCCAGCCTGTCGAGGTCTCTTTGCAGTCCTGCCTCATCCTCATCCGATTTAATTCTTCTCATTAACTTCACATCATCTGCGAATAGGGACACTTCAGAGTCTATTCCTTCCATCATGTCGTTCGCATATATCAAAAATAGAACTGGTCCTAGAACTGACTCCTGTGGGACCCCGCTCGTCACAGGCGCCCACTGTGATACCTCTTCACGTACCATGACTCGTTGTTGCCTCCCTGTCAGGTATTCCCTGATCCATTGCAGTGCCCTCCCTGTTATATGCGCCTGATCCTCCAGCTTCTGCACTAATCTCTTGTGGGGAACTGTGTCAAAGGCCTTCCTGCAGTCTAGGAAAACGCAATCAACCCACCCCTCTCTCTCGTGTTTTACTTCTGTTACCTTGTCATAAAACTCCAGAAGATTTGTGACACAGGATTTGCCTTCCATGAGCCCATGCTGGTTTTCATTTATAATCTTGTTCCGTTTCAGGTGTTCGACCACTCTCCTCCTGATAATCTTCTCCATGACTTTGCATACAATACATGTCAGAGATACAGGTCTGTAGTTTAGTGCCTCATTTCTGTTTCCTTTCTTAAATATTGGGACTACATTTGCTGTCTTCCATTTCTCAGGTAGTTGCCCAGTTTCAAGGGATATGTTGAAGATTGTGGTTAGGGGCATGCACAGCATCTCTGCTCCTTCTCTAAGGACCCATGGGGAGATGTCCGGTTCCATCGCCTTTGAGGTATCAAGGTCACTTAGCAGCTTCTGCACCTCCTCCTCGGTTGTTCGTATGTCATCCAGCACTTGTTGGTATATTCCCTCTTGATGTTTCCTTCTGTGCTGTCTTCCCATAGCCCTTCCTGTCTCTACTGTAAAAACTTCCTTAAATCTCCTGTTTAGCTCCTCACATACCTCCTGATCATTTCTTGTGAGTTCTCCACCTTCTGTCCTCAATCTGATCACCTGGTCTTTGACTGTTGTCTTCCTCCTGATGTGGCTATACAACAGTTTAGGGTCAGTCTTGATTTTCGTTGCTATGTTATTTTCATACTGTCGCTCTGCCTCCCTCATTACCTGTGTATACTCGTTCCTGGCTTTGCGACTGATCTCCCTATTTTCATGTGTTCTCTGCCTTCTCTACTTTTTCCATTCTCTATTGCACTTTGTTTTTGCCTCCTTACACCATCGGGTTAACCAGGGGCTCATTCTGGTCTTCCCATTGTTTCTGTTGCCCTTGGGAATAAACCTTTCCAGTGCCTCCTTGCATTTTGTTGTTACATATTCCATCATTTCATTTACTGGCTTTCCTGCCAGTTCTCTGTCCCACGGAACCTCCTGCAGGAAGTCCTCAACCCTATGTAGTCCCCTCTTTTATAGCCAGGCTTTTCCCATTCAACTCCTGTTACTCTCTCCATTTGCAATTCTACTATGTATTCAAAGCACAGAACCACGTGGTCACTAACTCCTAGGGGACTCTCATATGTGATGTCCTCAATGTCTGAACTGCCCAGGGTGAACACAAGGTCCAATCTTGCTGGTTCATCCTCCCCTCTCCCTCTGGTAGTGTCCTTAACATGTTGGTGCATGAGGTTTTCCAGCACCACATCCAACATCTTGGCTCTCCATGTTTCGGGACCCCCATGTGGCTCCAGGTTTTCCCAGTCAATCTCCCTGTGGTTGAAATCCCCCTTAACCAGCAACTTTGCTCTGCTGGAGTGAGCTCTTCTTGTGTGTGTGTACTCACCTATTTGTACTCACCTATTTGTGGTTGCAGGGGTCGAGTCTTAGCTCCTGGCCCCGCCTCTTCACCGGTTGCTCTTCACCGGTACGAGTGTGTGTGCATGTGTGTGTATGAGTTTGTGTATGTGTGTGTGTGTGTGTGTGTGTGTGTTTGTGTGTGTGTGTGTGTGTGTGAATTTGTATATGTGTGTGTGTGTGTGTGTGTGTGTGTGTGTGTGTGTGTGACTCAACAATCAATATTTGCACCAATAGCTCATTACAGTTGTGACCGGGTGTGGAAGTGTGAATTGCTCATTACACTATAATTTGTTCATGATTGTAGCCATGTATAAACGTAAGTAACCATTCTTACAGTATTCATTACCTTTGTAACTTGTGAGTTCATTACCTTGTACCTAGTTCAGCAATCCAAACTTTGGGGCCCAGTCCCTGGATCCATTACGTACCTCTGTAATCTGTAAATACCTTTGTAACTTGTCATGATTGTGACTAGACCTACCCGGAGTTCATTACCTTTGTAATTTGTGAGTTCATTACCTTTGTAAATTGTGAATTCATTACCTCTGTAACTTGCTCAGCTATCAAAACTTTGGAGTCCAGTCCCTGGACCAATTATGTACCTCTGTAATCTTTTGACTACCGCCCACAGGATGGGTATGGGGTGCATAATAAACATATTAAACTATCATCCTCAGTCCCAAGGCGCCTTGGAAAGATTCCATCAGACGTTAAAAACCATGATGAGAACTTTTTGCATGCACTTTCCTACAGACTGGGATGAATCACTACCTTTGTTGCTGTTCTCAGTACGAGAGACGGTGCAAGAGTCTACAGGGTATAGTCCGTTTGAGCTGATCTTTGGGCACAATGTACGAGGTCCTCTTCGGGTGCTCAAAGAAGGATGGATGGGAGAAGACGTTAGCTCAACACTCTACAACCCGTCTTCAAGGTTGCAGGTGGCACGTCAGTTAGCCAAGGCTAACCTAAAGACAGCTCAAAGTAAGATGAAACAGAGGTATGACAGAAGTGCAAAATTCCACTCCTTCCATCCAGGAGACAAGGTGTTGGTGCAGGAACCTATACCTGGCCACACCTTGAAAGCTAGAGTTACGGGACCTATGCAGATTGTAAGTAGATTATCTGATGTAAATTATGTGGTAGCTCCCATTGATAAGACCTCAAAAACTAAAACTTACCACATTAATCAATTAAAATATTTCCATACACCAGATAAAGTCCCAGTAATGACTCTGTCCTCTACCTCTGAGGACGACTCTGATTCTTTGCACTCTATCTCTGAAATTAATATTAAACTTTCAAATTCTGTCCTCCTCAAGGATCCTAGCTCTTTAAGGGGAGGGACTATCTGAAACGCAAGAAAACAAACTTAATGACTTCTACAGTCAACCCAAAATTTTTTTGGGATGTGCCAAAAAAAAATGTAGTTGGGTTATCATGTGTAGATGTGGGAAACTCTAAACCAATTAAACTCCCCCCCTACAGAGCAAACCCTAAAAGCAGAGGCTACTCGCGGGAAATAGAATTTTTTTAAAAGCATGGTTTAGTGGAGGAGTCACAGCCCAGGGGGCTTCCCGTGCACCTTGTGAAAAGGCTGATGGGGTTTCTATGTGTACAGACTCCCGTAGGTGAATGAGGTCAAAATTTACAGTGCTTACCCTCCCCTCTTTGGATGAGTAATTGACTTTGTGGGTAAGGCTATTTTGGTGTCCAAGTTAATCCCTAAAAGGTTACTATCAGGTACCTTTGAGGGGAAAAGCGAAGGAAATCTCCCTTGGAATTCCAAAGGGGCTTATAAAAGCCCCCCTTGGAAAAAAAAAATTTTTTGGCAAACGGGCTTTGGGGGGGGGGGGGGGGAATTTTGGGTGTGGTGTCTGATATTTGGGATAAACACCTACTTAGATTTAAAAGCTTTTTTTAAACCCTTTAAGAGTTCCCATTTAACATTTAATTTATCAAATCTTCCTTTGGCCGGCCCACTATCACTTTTCTAGGCCATGAAGTAGGTAGGGGTAAATTGCACCTAAATTTGCTAAAGTTCCTCTTTTAAAAGATTACCCAGTTCCTCATGATGGGAAATTCTTCAGTTTCCCAGGGATATAGGATTTTTCAGAAAACTGTAAGAAATTTTCAATATTGTGCCCCTCTTACCTCCTTACCCGTCACAAAGTTCCTTTAAAGTGTGTTGTGTGTTGTGTGTGTGTGTGTGTGTGTGTGTGTGTGTGTGTGTGTGTGTGTGTGTGTGTGGTGGTCGTGGGGGTGTGTTTTGTGTGTGTATGTGGTGTGCGATGTGTGTTGGGGTTAGTTACCATTTGTCCTAGGCACATGTCGATTTGACACAGGCCTGTTGTATTTGGGGGGTGGGGGGTGATCACCTATTTGTACTCACAATTTGTGGTTGCAGGGGCGGCTTGCTCCTGCCCCCCCTCTTCCCGGTTGTATGGGCCCTCTCTCTCCCCCCTCCTAGCTTAACAAACCTCGCTTTAAAAATGTGTATGGGTTTTCCTTTCCCCCACTCGTCATTTTCAGGCTATTCCCTCCTTACAACTTATGACTGAAGAAATACTTTTTAATATCCCGACTCTTTGTGTCTTCAAATTCCAATGTGGGCCCTTTTTTCGTGTCCCCCCCTGGAAATCCCGTCTTTTTCCACCTTTCTATTCCCCGCAGTATTTTATAGTCGTTATCAGCTCCCCTGACCCTCCCGTCCTCCAGTGTCGTCAGGGGGATTTCCCTTTTAATCTTTTTTCATAGGGCATTCCCCTTAGCTCTGGAACTAACCTTGTGGGGAAACTTTACTTTCTCTGTTTCTTGACGTGCTTTATCAATGCGTGTGTACTCACCTATTTTTACCCCTATTTGTGGGTTTCAGGGGGGCGATCCGCTCCTGGGCCCCCCCCTTCCCCGGGTTCTCTAGGCCCTCCTTTTTCCCCCCCCTCCCTGAGCTTTATCAAAACCCCGTCTTAAAACTGTGTAGGTTTTCCCGCCTCCATACGTCATTTTCTAGCTATTCCACTGCCTTACAACCCTATGACTGAAAAATACTTCCCACTATCTCCTGACTCATTTGGGTTTTTCAAATTCCAATTTTGGGGCCCCTTGTTTTTGTGTCCCCCCCTGGAACATCCTTCTTTGTCACCTTTCTATTCCCTGCGTATTTTTAATGTCTTATCATGGGTTCCCCTGACCCTCCCGTCCTCCAGTGTGGTCAGGGGCCCAATTTTCCCTTTAAACTTTCCTCATAGACATTTCCCTTAGCTCTGGAACAAACCCTTTTCGCAAACCTTTTTTCTTTCCAGTTTCTTGACGTGCTTATCAAAATGCGGGTTCCAAACAGGGGTGCATACTCCCCTTGGGGCCCGACATACACGGGGTACAGTGTCTTGAATGATTTTCCTTACTAAGGTATCGGATGCTGTTCTCAGGTTTGCCAGGCGCCCATATGCTGGCAGTTATCTGATTGATGTGTGCTTCCGGGGGAAAATGCTCGGGGGTTATACTCACCCCAAGATCTTTCTCCTTGAGTAGGTTTGCAGTCTTTTGGGCCCCCCTGCCTATTCTGTCGTGGCTTCTGGCCCCCCCCATCTTCATGACTTTGCATTGGGAGGATTAAAATTTGAAAGCCGCTTTTGGCCAGGTGTCCCCGTCTGTCCCGGTCCTTTTTAATCCTGCCCGTCCTCATCAATTTTTAAATTTCCCCCATTAACTTCACATCACTGCAAACGGGCACTTTGAGTCTAACCCCTTTGCATGTCGTTCACATATACCAAAAAAGCACTGGGGTAGGACCGACCCCTTGGGCCCGCTCGTCACAGGTCCCACTGTGAACATCATTACGTACATGACTCGTTGTTTCCTCCTGTCAGGTATTCCTGATCCTTGCAGTGCCCTTTCCTTTTTTATGCGCCTGATGCTCTAGCTTCTGCACTAATCTTTGTGAGGAACTGTGTCAAAGGCCTTCTTGCAGTCCCAAAAATGCAATCAACCCACCCCTCTCTCTCTTGTCTTACTTCTGTTATTTTATCATAAAACTCCAAAGGTTGGAACAGGATTTGCCTTCCGGGAAACCGGTGGTTGGCATTTTACTCCCGTCCGTTCCCGGGGCTCCACCACTCTCCCCCTGATATCTTCTCCATAATTTTGCATACTATCACGTCAAAAACACAGGTCTATAGTTTAGTCCTCTTTTCTGTCCCTTTTTTTTTAAAAGGGAACTACATTGCCGTCTTCCTTCCCCAGGTATTGCCCCGTTTCCAGGATGTGTTGAAGATTGGGAAAAAGGGACGCACAACATACTGCTCCCTCTCTAAGGACCCAGGGGGGATTTTTCTGGGCCCATTGCCTTTGAGGTATCGTTCCCTTAGCAGTTTCTTCACCTCCCCCTCACTGTATGTATTCGTCCAAAAACTTTTGGGGGTATTCCTTGTGGGGTCCCCGTCTGGTCTGTCCCCCCGAGTCCTTTCCCGCTCAAAGTAAAAACTTTCCTTTAAATCTCTTGTTTAGCCCTCACATACCCCTTGATCGTTTCTTGTGAGTTCTCCACCTTCTTTCCTCAGCCTTATCACCTGTCCTTGACTGTTGTCTTCCTCCTAATGTGGCTATACAGCAGTTTCGGGTCAGATTTGACTTTCGATGCTATGTCGTTTTCATACTGTCGCTGGCCTCCCTCCTTATCTGTGCATACTCGTTTCTGGCTCTTCTACTAATCTCCTTGTTTTTCCTGGTCTATGCCTCCTGTAACCTTTTCCATTCTCTGTTGCACTTAGTTTTTGCCTCCCTACACCTTCGGGTAAACCAAGGACTCGTTTTGGTCTTCTATTATTTCCGTTTCCCTTGGGAACAAAACTTTCCTCTGCCTCCTTGCACTTTGTTGCCACATATTCCATCATCTCGTTTACTGATTTTCCTACCATTTCTCTGTCCCACTGACCTCCTGCAGAAGTTTCTCATACCTGTGTAGTCCCCCCTTTTATAGTTTGGCCTGTCCCCTTCAGTTCCTGTTACCTTCTCCACTTGTAACTCTACTATATAGTCAAAACTCAGAACCACATGATCGCTAGCTCCAAGGGGCCTCTCATAAGTGATGTCCTCAATGTCTGAACTGCTCAGGGTGAACACAAGATCCAGTCTTGCTGGCTCATCCTCCCCTCTCTCTCTGGTTGTGTCCCTGACATGTTGATGCATGAGGTTTCCAAGTACCACATCCATCATCTTGCTCTCCATGGTTCGGGACCCCCATGTGGCTCCAGGTTTTCCCAGTCGATCTCCCTGTGGTTTGAAATCGCCCATTACAGTAACTTTGCTCTGCTCGAGTGAGCTCTTCTTGCCACCTCAGCCAGTGGTCCACCATCACCCTGTTGTTTTCTTCGTACTCCTCTCTTGGCCTCCTGCATTTTCTGTGGTGGGTTATACATCACTCCAATGACTACTTTATGTTCTCCCGGACTGAATTGTACCTACATGTAGTTTTTTTTCTCTAATCATGTCCATGCCTTCCATTTCCTTCAAATCCCCATCGGTTTTATGAGCAGTGCAACCCTCCTCCCCCTCTACTCCTATCTTTCCTCAGGATCTGATATCCTGTTGGGAAGATTGTGTCTGTTATTGTCTCAGCGATTTTTTTTCTGTGACTGCTATGATGTCTGGGGATTTTCATGATTCTTTCATTCCACTCCTCATGTTTTTCATTATTCCATCCGCGTTTGGTACCAAACCTTTGTTTTTTTTTCTATCATTGTGGTCATGCAAGAATATTGGGGTTGGGGGAGCGAGAGCCTTGGGGGGGGGCCTATATGGGGCTGTGGTGTAGGTGGGGTTTGTGTTGATGGGGGGGGTCAGAATGCCCATAAGGGACAGCTGTTGGGGGAGGTTTGTGATATGGGGATTGGTGGCAGAGGGAACATGAGTGGGTTGTAGTATAGGTTGCTCAGTTGCGTTGAAATGTCGCGGGTGGAGTCTTTTGGTGGGAGATTCTGTGGGGTGTGTTTGCCCTTCCTCCTGTGTCTGGGTCCTGCTCATTTTCATTGCTTCTCGTTCCTCCTTGCGTCTCTGTACCCTCTCTTTCAGTGTAGTCCTTTCTTATTGTGTTCTGTCGCGGTCGAGGTATACTCTCTGGTACCCCTCTTTGTCCCTCAGTCTTGCTTTCTCTTGCAGAATCCTGGTTCGAACTGATTCTTCCTTGAAAGTTACTCTGACAGGCCGTATCCTTCCACTCGCAAACCACCCAATTCTCTGTGTATGTGTGTGTGTGTGTGTGTGTGTGTGTGTGTCTGTGTGTGTGTGCAAATGTGTGTGTGTTTGTGTGTGTCTGTGTGTGTGTGAGTGTGTGTGTGTGTGTACTCACCTATTTGTACTCACCTATTTGTGGTTGCAGGGGTCGAGTCACAGCTCCTGGCCCCGCCTCTTCGCTGATTGCTACTAGGTCCTCTCTCTCCCTGCCCCATGAGCTCTATCATACCTTGCCTTAAAACTATGTATGGTTCCTGCCTCCACCACATCACTTTCTAGGCTATTCCATGGCCTGACTACTCTATGACTGAAGAAATACTTCCTAACATCCCTTTGATTCATCTGAGTCTTCAACTTCCAATTGTGACCTCTTGTGTCTGTGTCCCATCTCTGGAACATCCCGTCTTTGTCCACCTCGTCTATTCCGCGCAGTATTTTATATGTCGTTATCATGTCTCCCCTGACCCTCCTGGCCTCCAGTGTCGTCAGGCCGATTCCCTCAACCTTTCTTCATAGGACAATCCCCGTAGCTCTGGACTAGTCTTGTTGCAAACCTTTGCACTTTCTCTAATTTCTTGACGTGCTTGACTAGGTGTGGATTCCAAACTGGTGCTGCATACTCCAGTATGGGCCTGACGTAGATGGTGTACAGAGTCTTAAACGAATCCTTACTGAGGTATCGGAATGCTATCCGTAGGTTTGCCAGGCGCCCGTATGCTGCAGCAGTTATCTGATTGATGTGCGCCTCAGGAGATATGCTCGGTGTTATACTCACCCCCAGATCTTTTTCCTTTAGTGAGGTTTGCAGTCTTTGGCCATCTAAACTATATTGTGTCTGCGGTCTTCTTTGCCCTTCCCCAATCTTCATGACTTTGCATTTGGCAGGTTAAATTCAAGGAGCCAGTTGCTGGACCAGGCTTGTAGCCTGTCCAGATCTCTTTGTAGTCCTGCCTGATCCTCGTCCGATTCGATTCTTCTCATTAACTTCACATCGTCTGCAAACAAGGACACTTCTGAGTCTATCCCTTCCGTTATGTCGTTCACGTATACCAAAACAGCACAGGTCCTAGGACTGACCCCTGTGGAACCCCGCTTGTCACAGGCGCCCACTCTGACACCTCGTCGCGTACCATGACTCGTTGTTTCCCTCCTGTCAGATATTCTCTGATCCATTGCAGTGCCTTTCCTGTTTATGTGTGCCTGGTCCTCTAGCTTTTGCAGTAACCTCTTGTGAGGAACTGTGTCGAAAGCCTTCTTGCAGTCCAAAATACGCAGTCGATCCACCCCTCTCTCTCTTGTCTTACTTCTGTCACCTTGTCATAAAACTCTAGTAGGTTTGTGACACAGGTTTTTCCTTCCCTGAAACCGTGCTGGTTGTCATTATACACTTGTTTCTTTCCAGGTCCCCCACCACTCTCCTCCTGATGATCTTCTCCATGACCTTGCATACTATACACGTTAGAGATACAGGTCTGTAGTTTAGTGCCTCATGTCTGTCTCCCTTTTTAAAAATTGGGACTACATTTGCCATTTTCCATACCTCAGGGAGTTGCCCAGTTTCAAATGATGTGTTGAAGATCTTTGTTAATGGCTCACACAATATCTCTGCTCCCTCTTTAAGGCCCCATGGAGAGATGTTGTCTGGTCCCACCGCCTTTGAGGTGTCAAGTTCGCATAGCAGCTTCTTCACCTCCCCCTTTGGTTATATGTACCTCATCCAGCACTTGCTGGTGTGCCCCCCTGTTCTGATTTTTTGGGAGTCCTACTGGTTTCCACTGTAAATACCTCTTTAAATCTTGTGTTGAGCTCCTGACATACCTCTCGGTCGTTTCTTGTGAATTCCCCATCACCCTTCCTCAGTCTGATTACCTGGTCCTTGACTGTTGTTTTCCTCCTGATGTGGCTGTACAACAGCTTCGGGTCAGTCTTTACTTTTGATGCTATATCATTTTCATATTGTCTCCGAGCCTCCCTTCTTATCTGTGCATATTCGTTTCTGGCTCTTCGGCTGATTTCTTTATTTTCCTGAGTTTCTCTGTCTTCTGTACCTTTTCCATTCTCTAGTACACCTAGTTTTTGCCTCCCTACACCTTTGGGTGAACCCAAAGGACTCGTTCTGTTCTTCCCATTATTTTTGTTTCCCTTGGGAACAAACCTCTCCTCTGCCTCCTTGCATTTTGTTGCTACATATCCATCATTTCTTGTACTGTTTTCCTGTCAGTTCCCTCTCCCACTGAATGTCTTGAAGGAAGTTCCTCATGCCTGAGTATTCCCCCTTTTGTAGTTTGTTTTTTCCCAGCCTATCCTGCTACTCTCTCCACTTGGAGCTCAACTATGTAGTCGAAGCACAGAACCACATGATCACTAGCTCCCAGGGCCTTTCATACATGATACCCTCGATGTCCGAACTACTCAATGGTGAATACAAGGTCCAACCTTGCTGGTTTCATCTCTCCTCTCTCTCTGGTAGTGTCTCTAACATGTTGATGCATGAGGTTCTCCAGTACCACATCCATCATCTTGGCTCTCCATGTTTCTGGACCCCCATGGGGGTCCATGTTTTCCCAGTCAATCTCCTTGTGATTGAAATCACCCATAACTAGTAACTTTGCTCCTCCCATGTGTGCTCTCCTGGCCACCTCGGCTAGTTGTTGATCATTGCTCTGTTGCTCTCATCGTATTCTTCTCTTTGGGCCCCCTGCAGTTCTGTGTGGGTTGTACATTACTGCAATTATCACCTTATGTCCCTCAGACTGGATTGCTCCTACTAAGTAGTCCCTTTCGCCCATTTCCATCCATTCCTTCCATTTTCTCAAAACCCCACTGGTTTTTAATGAGCAGTGCAACTCCCTCCTCCCCCTCTCCTCCCTCTGTCTTTCCTGAAGATTTGATATCCGGATGGAAAGATTGAATCTTTTTATTATTCTGGTGAGTTTTGTTTCTGTGAGTCTATTATGTCGGGGGAATGCCTCTTTGATTCTTTCGTGCCACTCCTCATACTTGTTTGTTATTCCATCTGCATTTGTATACCAAAACCTTCAACTTCTTTTCTAAGACTGTGGTCTGGGAAGTATTTTGGGGGTTTGGGGGAAAGTGGGAGACCTGGTAAGGAACTATGGGTTGTTGCGGTGGGGGTGAAGTTTGTAAATGTAGGGGGTGGGGGCATTGGATGAGGCATGGGTGTTTTGTTTTAGAGTGTTTGGTTCACTGGGGTTGACCTGGTTGGAGGCTTCTATAGAAAGTTGTGGGGGAGGCTGTATTAGATCTTCTTCCTGGGCCCTGGATCCCTGTCTGTCTTCCCCATCCCCTCTCTTTCCTCCATTCGCCTTTGTACCATCTCTCTCAGTTTCTTCCCTTTCTTCTTTTTTGTGTGTGTGTGTGTGTGTGTGGTGTTGTGTGTGTGTGTGTGTGTGTGTGTTGTGTGGTGTGTATGTGTGTTTTGTGTTGTTGTAACTCGTGTGAGTGTGTGGTGTTTGTTTGTAATGTGTGTGTGTGTGTGTGTGTGTGTTTGCGTGTGTTGTGTGTGTGTGTGTGTGTGTTTTGTAAAGTGTGTGTGTGTGTATGTATACTCGTGGTGTGTGTATGTATTGTAGTGATACTGGTCCTGTGGGGAGCAGCAGCAGGATAATACTGCACCACCTCTAGGGGCCCTTAACAACAACAACAGTTTGGTGTGTGTCAGGGGCACCAACACATGTGTGTGATTCTCTCCTACTTTATCCATTTATCAGCGATGCAGATTACATGGTGAGTTTAAATATGTGGCCTGTAGTTATAACTTTTCTCTTGACATATGCAAGACATCACCATCCCTGTAGAAGCCATTATTAGATGTACTATCATTATATTTGTTGTTGCAGAAGTACTATGAAGATTCTATTTTCAATAAAGCCTAGAGATAAGGCCTGTTTTTTCTATCACAACAATTTATTGAACTTTAAATCCTGGGCACCGGGTGGTGATCCTGCGCTAGACTACATCACAACATGGAGCGTTTACTGAAAACCTGAGAGGCAACCCTGTGACCCCAGCTTATCAGGGGCTGCTCGGGAATGGAAGCCCCTTGGTTTAAGACTTTCAAAAAACTTTTTGGGGAGCCCTTCCTAAAGAAGATCTAGATAAACTAAGTCTGCTCATCAAATTGTGTCACCTAAGATATATGAGGCTATTTCTGAGTGAAAATACCTACGAAGATGCTACCCAAAACCCTCAAGTCTCAGTATATTAAACCTAAAATGAAATCTTTGCACGCTATCGCCTTGCAACTCGCCGCCAGCAGATTGATGAGTCCTTAGAGGAATACTTTCAAGCACTGAAAATTTTAGTAAGGAACTGTCACTTCCAAGCAGTGACAGCTGCTCATATTGTGAAAAGTCCATCAGGGATGCTTTTATCAGTGGCCTGCAATCACCAATAATAAGGCAAACGTTTATTGGAGAATAAACTCTCGACTTAGCCGCTGCCTTTGACCAGGCAAGAGCTCTAGATTCAGCCCCGAAAATTCTGAAGTATACAGTACCACTCAGCCCTTTTCGAGTGGTAAGTGCTGCAATTCCTGACCAAGACTCTTGCAAGAAGTTACTGGGAAACCTGCCTCAGTGACAGCAGCAGCAGGTACGGGTGTGTTTCTTTGTGGTTTTTCAAAACATCCACGTCCAAAGTGTCCTGCTCGTTTAAGCAATGTGCCATAAATGCCACAAGAAAGGGCACTTTGCTAAATATGTCGTGCTAATGCATCAACAAGAGCTAGTGCCTCCACACATTCCAGTGATCATGCGACTCTAGCAACAGTGACTTCTGCGGCTACTCCAAATTTACTGGTCAAAGGCAGTTGTGAAAGTATTCATCAAAGGAACAGAAGTAGATTTGGGCTTATTGATAGTGGCAGCTCAGAGAGTTTCATTTAACCTTGACTTAGTTAAACGGCTCTCCTTGAAATCTACATCACTCATCAGTACCGTTTCCATGGCAAACAACATCTCCCCCTCTATTCAGACCTTAGGGTTTTGTAGGTAAATCTCAGAGTTAATGGAAAGGATTATCAAGATGTACATTTAGCTATTCTGCCACAACTGTGCTCTGATGTTATCCTTGGTCAGGACTTTCAGAAGCTGCATGGTAGTGTCACCTTAACATATGGAGGTGAACTGCCTCCTCTTGTTGTCTGTGGACTTAGCACTTTAAGGGTAGACCCACCAAAGCTGTTTGCAAATCTTACCGCGGATTGCCATCCTATATCAGCTAAGTCACGCCGCTATTCTTATGAGGATTGGATGTTCATTGAGAAAGAAACTCAGAGGCTGCTGAAGGAGGGTATTATAGAACCGAGTGATTCCCCTTGGCGTGCACAGGTTGTTGTTGTTAAGGGCCCCTAGAGGTGGTGCAGTATTATCCTGCTGCTGCTCCCCACAGGACCAGTATCACTACAATCTCCCCCTTCTAAAATATCAGAGACAGTAATCTCCCAAACTGTTAGGTGGGCGACGTACACGTCCCGACCTTCGTAGCCCTTGAGCCTCTTCACCAAAAGGTATTGCCTGCAGCAGAACAACAAGCTACAACCCTCAAGGCAATGGTCAAGTGGAGCGGTTCAATGGTACTATATGGAAGGCAGTTACAATGACATTAAAGTCGCGCAATCTACCTGTTCAACACTGGCAAACTGTCCTACCTGATGCTCTTCACTCTATTAGATCACTGCTGTGCACAGCTACTAATGCAACCCCTCATGAAAGACTCCTCAACTATTCACGTCGTTCCTCTACGGGAGCCTCCGTGCCCACTTGGTTATGTCATCCTGGACCCGTTCTCCTGAAGAGTCACCGTAGGATGAACAAGACGGATCCTTTAGTGGAAGAGGTAGAGCTCCTGCAAGCTAATCCACATTACGCCCACATTCGCTACCAAAATGGTGAAGAGACTACAGTATCTACAAGACATTTAGCCCCAGTTGAAACCCCTATTAGTGTGGAATCTCAAGATACACCAATAGATGTGAAAGATGCTTCGTTTTCTCCTGGAAAGCCCCTTGAGACTACCCCTATGAAAATAGAGGATTCTGCTCCAGCAGTTAATCAAACCCCGCTGGAAAATATCGAACCTGGTGAAGAGGCTCAAGGGCTACGAAGGTCGGGACGTGTACGTCGCCCACCTAACAGTTTGGGAGATTACTGTCTCTGATATTTTAGAAGGGGAAGATTGTAGTGATACTGGTCCTGTGGGGAGCAGCAGCAGGATAATACTGCACCACCTCTAGGGGCCCTTAACAACAGCAACAGTTTGGTGTGTGTGTCATGGGCACCAACACATGGTGTGTGATTCTCTCCTACTTTATCCATTTATCAGCGATGCAGATTACATGGTGAGTTTAAATATGTGGCCTGTAGTTATAACTTTTCTCTTGACATATGCAAGACATCACCATCCCTGTAGAAGCCATTATTAGATGTACTAGTCATTATATTTTGTTGTTGCAGAAGTACTATGAAGATTCTATGTTCAATAAAGCCTAGAGATAAGGCCTGTGTTTCTATCACAACATGTATACTCGTGTATGTGTGTGGTGTGTGTGTGTGTGTGTGTGTGTGTGTGTGTGTGTGGTGTGTGTGTGTGTGTGTGTGTGTGTGTGTGTGTGACACAACAATCAATATTTGCACCAATAACTCATTACAGTTGTGACCGGGTGTGGAATTGTGAATTGCTCATTACTCTATAATTTGTTCATGATTGTAGCCATGTATAAACGTAAGTAACCATTCTTACAGGATTCATTACTTTTGTAACTTGTGAGTTCATTACCTTTGTACCTAGTTTGGCTATCAAAACTTTGGGGGCCCAGTCCCTGGACCCATTACGTACCTCTGTAATCTGTAAATACCTTTGTAACTTGTCATGATTGTGACCAGACCTACCTGGAGTTCATTACCTTTGTAAATTGTGAGTTCATTACCTTTGTAACTTGCTCAGCTAAACAAAACTTTGGAGTCTAGTCCATGGACCAATTATGTACCTCTGTAATCTTTTGACTTCCGCCCACAGGGTGGGTATGGGTGCATAAAAACATATTAAACAACTACTCAGTTGCCTTCTGATCAAATTATTTGTATGAATGCAGGTAATTTATTTCTCACATTTTCAGTCTGAACCGGAAAATGTATTAGGAAACACAGTAACGACACATGGACAAGCAACTTCATTGTGTAACTGTATTTAATAGTTATTACAACTCAGGAACAAAAAGGCCTGTTATCCTGGGTGTAAAGGGTGTAAAATAAACACAGCCAAAAACTTTGACTTATATTATCCTTCACCAAGTATAAACAGCAATATGTACACTATATACACTATGTACAGCAATAGATAACAGTGCATGCCACTGTAATCAAGGCAGGATTGATGCCACTAGAAAGCAGACCATGATTCAACCAGCTCTCGAATGGAAATGACAAGGGTGAAAACGTGAGTGGTAACTATGTCACCTCCACAATTGCCAGATCCACCCTCTCATTGGCTGAACCTAGTTACTGATGTGATGATGGGGCCCCATCGTCCGACCCTTAGCATCTGGTTCGCTGGTTGGGGAGGAAGCCTTTTAATGAAGGTGTGTACATGCCCCGAATAAAGGTTACGTACTTTGTGCATGCCACAATAGTTCAGTTACACTGAGTGGAGAATGCATTACACTGAGTTAATAAATGTAAGGAGTCACTACACTGAAATGCACTCTGAGCCTTTTAAAGTCTTAATAAATGCTTAGAAATGTCTTGCCCTCACAGAAAATGACAATTAACTGTCTTATTACCTGGAGTTTACCTGGAGAGAGTTCCGAGGGTCAACGCCCCCGCGGCCCGGTCTGTGACCAGGCCTACTGGTGGATCAGAGCCTGATCAACCAGGCTGTTACTGCTGGCTGCACGCAAACCAACATACGAGCCACAGCCCAGCTGGTCAGGTACCGACTTTAGGTGCTTTTCCAGTGCCAGCTTGAAGACCGCCAGGGGTCTACTGGTAATCCCCCTTATGTATGCTGGGAGGCAGTTGAACAGTCTCGGGCCCCTGACACTTATTGTATGGTCTCTTAACGTGCTAGTGACACCCCTGCTTTTCATTGGGGGGATGTTGCATCGTCTGCCAAGTCTCTTGCTTTCGTAGTGAGTGATTTTCGTGTGCAAGATCGGTACTAGTCCCTCTAGGATTTTCCAGGTGTATATAATCATGTATCTCTCCCGCCTGCGTTCCAGGGAATACAGGTTCAGGAACCTCAAGTGCTCCCAGTAATTGAGGTGTTTTATCTCCTTTATGCGTGCCGTGAAGGTTCTCTGTACATTTTCTAGGTCATCAATTTCACCTGCCTTGAATGGTGCTGTTAGTGTGCAGCAATATTCCAGCCTAGATAGAACAAGTGACCTGAAGAGTGTCATCATGGGCTTGGCATCCCTAGTTCTGAAGGTTCTCATTATCCATCCTGTCATTTTTCTAGCAGCTGCGGTTGATACAGTGTTATGGTCCTTGAAGGTGAGATCCTCTGACATGATCACTCCCAGGTCTTTGACGTTGGTGTTTCGCTCTATTTTGTGGCCAGAATTTGTTTTGTACTCTGATGAAGATTTAATTTCCTCGTGTTTACCATATCTGAGTAATTGAAATTTCTCATCATTGAACTTCATATTGTTTTCTGCAGCCCACTGAAAGATTTGGTTGATGTCCGCCTGGAGCCTTGCAGTGTCTGCAATGGAAGACACTGTCATGCAGATTCGGGTGTCATCTGAAAAGGAAGACACGGTGCTGTGGCTGACATCCTTGTCTATGTCAGATATGAGGATGAGGAACAAGATGGGAGCGAGTACTGTGCCTTGTGGAACAGAGCTTTTCACCGTAGCTGCCTCGGACTTTACTCTGTTGACTACTACTCTTTGTGTTCTGTTTGTGAGGAAATTATAGATCCATCGACCAACTTTTCCTGTTATTCCTTTAGCACGCATTTTGTGTGCTATTACGCCATGGTCACACTTGTCGAAGGCTTTTGCAAAGTCTGTATACATTACATCTGCATTCTTTTTGTCTTCATGTACTCACCTATACTCACCTATTTGTGGTTGCAGGGGTCGAGTCCTAGCTCCTGGCCCCGCCTCTTCACCGGTTGCTACTAGGCCCTCTCTCTCCCCGCTCCATGAGCTTTATCAAACCTCGTCTTAAAACTGTGTATGGTTCCTGCCTCCACTACGTCATTTTCTAGGCTATTCCACTGCCTTACAACTCTATGACTGAAGAAATACTTCCTACTATCTCTCTGACTCATTTGTGTCTTCAACTTCCAATTGTGGCCTCTTGTTCATGTGTGTGTGTGGTGTGTGTGTGTGTGTGTGTGTGTGTGTGTGTGTGTGTGTGTGTGTGTGTGTTGTGTGTGTGTGTATATGTGTGAGTGTGTGAGTGTGTGTGTGTGTGTGTGTTTGTGTGTGTGTGTGTGTGTGTGTGTGTGTGTGAGTATGAGTGTGTGTGTGTGTATGATGTGTGTGTTGTGTATGAGTGTGTGTGTGTGTGTGTATGAGTGTGTGTGCGTGTGTGTGTATGAGTTTGTGTGTGTGTGTGTGTGTGTGTGTTTATGTGTGTGTGTGTATGAATTTGTATGTGTGTGTGTGTGTGTGTGAGAGAGAGAGAGAGAGACTCAGCAATCAACATTTGCAACCAATAACTCACTACAGTTGTGACCGGGTGTGGAAGTGTGAATTGCTCATTACTCTAAAATTTGTTCATGATTGCAGCCATGTATAAACGTAAGTAACCATTCTTACAGTATTCATTACCTTTGTAACTTGTGAGTTCATTACCTTTGTAACTTGTGAGTTCATTACCTTGTACCTAGTTCAGCCATCAAAACTTTGGAGCCCGGTCCCTGGACCCATTGTGTACCTCTGTAATCTGTAAATACCTTTGTAACTTGTCATGATTGTGACTAGACCTACCTGGAGTTCATTACCTTTGTAAATTGTGAGTTCATTACCTTTGTAAAATGTGAATTCATTACCTCTGTAACTTGCTCAGCTATCAAAACTTTGAGGCCCAGTCCCTGGACCTCTGTAATCTTTTGACTACCGCCCACAGGATGGGTATGGGGTGCATAATAAACATATTAAACTAACTAAACTTCTAGTGCATCTAGGACCTTGTCGTAGTGATCCAATAGTTGAGACAGACAGGAGCGACCTGTTCTAAACCCATGTTGCCCTTGGTTGTGTAATTGATGGGTTTCTAGATGGGTGGCGATCTTGCTTCTTAGGACCCTTTCAAAGATTTTTATGATATGGGATGTTAGTGCTATCGGTCTGTAGTTCTTTGCTGTTGCTTTACTGCCCCTTTTGTGGATTGGGGCTATGTCTGTTGTTTTTAGTAACTGTGGGACGACCCCCGTGTCCATGCTCCCTCTCCATAGGATGGTAAAAGCTCGTGATGGGGGCTTCTTGCAGTTCTTGATGAAACCGATTTCCAGAGCTGGCCCTGGCAGAGTGCATGGGCATTCATTTATCCCTTTCGAATCATTTGCGTCAGGAAAACATCAAAGGGTTTGGGTTTTAACCAAATTCTGTGCTCCTCAAAAAAAATTCTTTATTTTCGACTCTCATCTGGTTAGTGGCTTGCTAAAAACTACCCATATTGGGCTTGAGTAGCTCACTCATTTCCCTTGCGTCATCTTGAGACCCATCGTTTGTAGGAGCCCAATCGGACGTTGTTTCACTTTGATTTGGCTGGGAAAAGAAATATTTTTGGTTTCTTTCGATTTCATTTATGGCTTTTTAGTTTTTTCCCCCCGCTTCCTGACTCCTAAAAATTTCCTTTAGCTTAAGTTCGATGCTTGCATTTCTCTGACCATGACTCCCTAGGGCTTTTCAAATAGGGCGTTTTTTAACTGCTCTTTTATTCTTTTCCGTCCCTTAAAGGGACGCCTGTCTCTTTCTTTTTTACATCTACTCCTCCTTTTTCTTAGAGGAAAACCCCTTTGCTACATCGGGGGCCACCGAGTTAAATCTGTTCAGGCATAGGTTGGGGTCTGTGTTCTTAGTATATCTTCCCACTTATATGGGTTGGGATTTGGGTTTTACTTGCCCCACTTTATGTTTTTGTTATTAAAGTTAAATTTTGGGTGAATGCTCCCTCGTGCAAATCTCATTACGGCCCCGGGGGGCCCTTCTACAGCTGAACCTCAATTATGTGGACCTGATATATTTTTTTTTGAAGGTGACATTTTCGTATCAGATCTATTGCTAATAAAGATGAGGTCTATGTATTCTCCAGTTAGTAGGCACTATTATTTGCGGTTTAAATTGAATTTTGTGCAGAGATTTAAAACCGTGGTGTGTAGTTCTCGTCAATCTCCCTCCGGGTGTTATTACTGCAACAACTTTTATTTGCTATATTCCCCCCCTTTTAGGTGCCTTAAATTTTTGAAATCCCCCAGGAAAAGATTTGGGGGCGGGAGCTGGAGATTTTCCAACAGGGGTCATTTTTAACAGCTTTTCCCGGGAAATTTCGGATTCATCCGGAGGTTTGGGGTAGACACCACAATGACTGGGTTTTGGTTCTCGATCTTTACTGCTAAAATTTCCCCCACTACAATTTTTAGGAAAGGGTTCTTAAAAAGTGACCGGGATTCGGAAAAAAATTTTCTGGCACCTGTCACTCTGTATAGGTTGTAACCTGGGATCCTATTTCTTTGTCCAATGATCCTTTATGTGGGTCTCTGTGAAAGCCGCGAACTTTGCATTTGCCTTGAAAAGCAGCCACAGATGAAAGTTTAAGTTGACCACACACAATGGACCCATAAAATATCATCCGTTTGGGGACAAATCTCTTATCAAGGAAATAATGTAAATTTACCCCCAGAAGAAGAAGAATGGAGGAATTTGAAAATTCCGAAGAACAATTAGAAGAATTCCTTAATGCTTCTATTTTTTTTTTGGGTTAACTTTTAAATGATTCATTGCCTAACTGATTTGTGCAAATTTTTCCTGACACATATTAGGTATTTTTTAATTTTTAAAAATTTTTTTTTTTTTCTGAATTTTTTTTATGTCATTCCTGCTTTAAAGCATATTCCCAATTTTTTTAAAAACCATTTTTCTGTAGAAACATACGACAATTTTTTTACAAACCATTTACTGTAGTAAAACATACGACATTTTTTACAACCCTTATCTGTATAAAGCATACTGACAATTGTTTTACAACCTTTTTTCGTAGTAAACATACGACAATTGTTTTACAAGCTCTTCGTCTTAGTAAAACAAAATGACAATTGTTTATAAACCCCCTTTTCTGTAGTAAAGCATACTGACAAATTTTTTTACAAGCTCTTTGTCGTATAAAGTAACTGACAATTGTTTTTTTCAAACCTTTGTCTGTAGTAAAGCAACTGACAATTTTTTTACAACCTTTGTCTGTATAAACATCTGACAAATTTTTTTATAAACCCTTTTTCTGTAGTAAAGCATACTGAAATGTTTTACAAAGCTCTTGTCTGTAGAAAGTATACTGACAATTTTTTTTACAGCTCTTTTTCCCGTAGTAAAGCATACGACAATTGTTTTTTAAATCCTTTTTTCTGTAGTAAAGCATACTGACAATTGTTTATAAACCCTTTGTCTGTATAAAGTATACTGACAATTTTTTTATAAACCCTTTGTCTTATAAAGCAACTGACAATTTTTTTAAAACCCCTTTTCTGTAGTAAAGATACGACAATTGTTTTTTTTAAACCCTTTGCTGTATAAAGCTCTGACAATTGTTTTTATAAACCCTTTTTTCTGTGTAAAGCAACTGCAATTTTTATAAAACCCTTTTTCTGAAAATATACTGACAATTGTTTTTAAAACCCTTTGTCTGATAAACAAAAGACAATTGTTTTTATAAACCCTTTGTTTTTTAGTAAAGTAACTGCAAATGTTTTTTTAAAAACCCCTTTTTCTGATAAAACATACAGACAAATTTTTTTTACAAGCTTTGTCTGTAGTAAATAACTACAATTTTTTTAAAAAGCCTTTTTTCGTAGTAAAGCATACTGACAATTTTTTATAAACCCTTTGCTGTATAAATAACTGACAATTGTTTACAAGCTCTTTGTCTTGTAAAGATACCAAATTTTTTTAAACCCTTTTTCGTATAAATAAACGACAATTGTTTTACAAGCTCCCTTTTCTGTAGTAAAGAACGACAATTTTTATAAACCTTTGTCTGAGAAAGAAAACTGACAATTGTTTTCCCCAACCTTTGCGTAAAAGTAACTCAATTGTTTTAAAAAAATTGCTTTGTAAAGCATACTACAAATTTTTTAAAGCCCAAATTACAAAAAAAGGGACGAAAAATGCAAGTATTGGTTCATTTAGGGTTAAAATTAAAAAATATTCAAGAGGTTGCAGAGAATGGGGAAAAAACCATTCCCCAAATCTTATGAACTTTTGGAGCTTTTCAGTCAAAAAACGGGCCCCCCTGAAAAATTTCATTTTTTGTGGAAAATTGGTGGGGGAAAGCCCCTTTTGGGAACCCCGAATAGTAAAAGAGTTTAAAAGGAAAGTTTTTCCCGGGAAAACCCCAAAAAGGGAAAATCTGGACAAAATAAAGGGGAATTAAAAGAGGAAACAAAATGTTTCATAGCCGGAATTTTACCAGAGGGAACATAAAAAGCTGGGTAAGGAGCCTGAAGGGCCATGAGCAAAATGTAACTATGGTCCTACCCCAATAGAAACGAGGTGCGTCCGGAAAAAAAAACTGGGGGCTTTCCTGGGGGGAGAAGTAAGGGAACTGGAAAAGGGCGTCCGGGGGAACAGAAAGGTAACTGGAAAACTGCCTGAGCAGTAATGGGAAACTGGGGGATTTTGCCAGGAAAACGGGAAATTTATACCAGGAAAATCAAAAAACCC
>NW_026482302.1:0-13943 GCF_026875155.1 Cherax quadricarinatus
CAGCCGGGGGCCAAGAATTTACAACAAAAAAAAAAAATTTTAACAAAATTTAAAAGATATTTTTCTTAGGTAATAAACAAATAAAAAAAAAAAATTCAATTGTACTTACAAAAACAAGGCATGAATTTAAATCTCAATGACCAGGGGGCAACATCAGCGATTTCCGAAAGTGCATTTTTTTTTTTAGTTTTTGTTACTTTTTTTCTTTTTTTTTTCAAATTCAGTAGTACCCTGGGGATGCAACTTATTTCGTTCCAAAGGCTGTTCGAGTGCCTATTCCGAAAAAAATTTGTTCCCATAAGGAATAATTTTAAATTTAAATTTAACCCATTTCAGACCCCCAAAAAACACACTTACAAAAGCATTACATAATTTTTCATGTTTTGAGACTGTTCGAATCCTGAGGTACCACTGTATTTTTTTTTTCAGTAACTTTTGGGGGCTGCGAGACCAATAAATGTAGTATAGTAGGGCCCCGCTTACAGATTTCGCTTATGCATTCTGCAATATGGCAATTTAAAAATTATGACCAAAATTGCTATACGGCAATTGGTCTTTCAAAATACAGCACGACCCACCTGGTTTGTTGACATTCTTCGTGAGCAATCTATTAGGTCTGGAAACTTTCCAAAATTTTAAGTGTTTTAAACCCTTTCGGGGTCCGTGCCGTTGATCTATGGCTTTATGTTCAGGGTCCAAACCGTAGTTTCTACGCAATGAACTCAGCTCACTCTGAATAAAACTGTGAGAGAATACACCTTGTGGTATGTGTGCACCACATAAAACAAATCCTTCAGCACACAGTGCATAATGAGAGAAAAAAACCGAGACTGTAATTTTCGATTAAAACAGCGAATTGCAGTGTTTTTCGTATTTTTTTTTTATAGTTGTATTTGCAATTTTTTTGGTCTCATTTGATAGAATGGAAGATATACTATAAAATAGAGATGATTTTGATTGGTTTTCGTATTGGAAATGGCTTGAAACTGAGCTCAAAGTCAAAAAAAATTTTTAAAATTTTTTGGGAACGATTTTTCAAGAGTAAACAAATGCCCTCACAATTTCTGATACATGACAGCTGGTGGGTCTAAAATACTTTTCGAAAATGTGGGATTTTAAATTTATAAAATTTAATTACAGAAATTGCAAAACAGAAAAAAATTTTCTATTTTTTGGTTTGAATAAAAATTCATTATGTGAAAAAAAAAAATCAAAAAGGGGGAATTTTTTTGGAAAAACCCCGGGAAAAGTTCTAAGGGAAACAGAGGAAATTTATTTTAGTGTCGGGATTGCCTCTTTTTAATTCTAGCCCTATTTTAAAATTTGGGAAAAATTTTTTTTTTGGAACTTTCCCACAAAATTTTGGCCAAATCCCCAAAATTTTCCAGTCACTTTTTGTTTTTGAAAACCATTTGCTTGGGGCGATTTTAAAGCCTAAACGATGGGGATAAATTAATATTTAGTAAAATAGCTAAAAATTTTGGGGTTTGGACGGGGAATACTTTTATTTGGGCCCAAAAAAGGGGATTTCAAAGTGGGAAAAACGCCGTTGCATAAATAAAGGCCGAACATAAAAATTTCGCAAAAGGCATGAATTTCGTCAATTTTTCCATCAAATTTTCTTTATTTTTTGTTTTATTCCCCTTAAAAAAAATTAAAATTCTCTGGACCCTTTTTCATAAGAAAAAAAACCCAAAATTTTTTTTTTTTAAAAAATTTTGGGACCCGGGTGCAAATTTTGGGAAATTTTCCCTTTGGGACCCTAAAAGGGTTAAAGTTTTTTTGTGTATTTTTTTATTTCCTGGAAATTTTTTAATGTTTAAATATGTACCTGTACCTAAATATACTTACCACTGTGCTCGCATGTAGGTACAAAATTACAATCAATCTCTCTACTCATGATGCCATTTTTAATACTACGTAAAATAATCTTCTTTTGGGCACTTTAAAAATGTCTTATTTTACGTTAAAAAAGGAAAAAATTTTCTTTAAATCCATCTTAGGGAAAATTTTTTTCCCAAAAATTTAAAAGGGAAACCACGTTACATAAAATAAAACCCTTTAACATACACCCCGGAAAAAAGTTAACAAAAATATGCAAATTTTCTTTCCCAACTTCGCTTTGTAGGAGTGTCGAAAAAGGGTTTTTTTTTCCCTCTAGTCAAAACCGGGGGGGTTCCCCTGTCCAAAAATATTCCCCCGGGTTATCCCTTCCCACTTTTTTTTTTGGCCCAATTTGCACGCCCCTTTTGTGGGTTTAGTGCTTCTTTTTTTGTGATTTTATAAAAATTTTTACAAAAAAAATTTTTGGAAAATTAATAAACTTGTAATAATAAAAAATTTGTAATCCCAAAATTTAAAAATTTAATTTGGGCCCGGCGATTTCCCTTTTCAAAAAATTCCATGAAAATTTGGGGAAAGTGCGGGATCTTATTTATTTTACTTTTACCACTGTGGAGGCAATTTAAATACACTTTTGAAAGGGGCGTTTTTTTATGAAAAATTTATAAAACCAAATAACCGGACAAAATATCTGTTTTGTTTTACATATGGGTGGAGGGGCCAGATTGTTTCCCTACCCATCCCTACCTATTTAAAACCCACTTTCTAAAAATTAAATCTTTTAAACTTCCCCCCAAAATTTTTAACGCACCTTTTAGTGAAGGGTACTTTTAAAAGGAATGAATGTTTGGGCCAATTCTTTGAGATACTGGATTTCCTTTATTGTTATCTCGGGTAAGTTTTTTCCCTAACTTAGTTTTTAAACGGTTTTTTAAAATTAAAAAAAATTTAAATTAAATTATGTTACCTTCCTCACAAATTGGAAAAAACTATAAAGGGGTTTCTTTTGGTAAAAAATGCCTTTTTAAACCCCAGCCCCTTTTTGTTTGGGGTTTTTCAGGGGGGACAGATTTGGCCGTATCACTTCTCTTTTCTCAGGAGGTTTAAAATTCGTCTTGATAATGATTGGTTTATTGCTTCTAGTTTTCCCAGAAGGGGGTTTAAGTCAGTAGAATTTGGGCAAAAAAGTTATATCTTTTTTTTTCAACGGGTGGGTTTACCCGGGGAAAATTTTTTTCCCTGAAAAGGGAAAACCAAATTTATTTTCTGAATTAAATGGATCAATTTAAATAAACCTTGTTGGGAAACACAAAAAAACCCCCACAAAAAAGAAAAGAAGCTTACGACGACGTTTGGGGGCCCGACTTGGACCCATTGACAAAGGGCCCAAAACTAAAAAGGGGTTTGGAGCAGGACGGTTTAAATATAGGCAGGGAAAGGGGGTGGGGTAGTATATGGTAGTAGTAAATGGTAGAAGTGGGGACCCCATGTGCGGCGTCGGGTTGTTTTTTGTTGTGGGGGAGGTTCGCCCCCAAAGGGGGCTGGGATGGGGGGAAAAAACGTTTTACGGGGGGTTTTCCCCCGGGGTTTGGGGTGCATGTGTCTTTTTCATCCGGGTGGGGTTTTATAAACAATTTTTTGTACTACTACTACCTACTACACCCACTACTTACCTTCCACCTCTTCCTGCCTTTTATAGCCGTCCTGCTCCACCTCGGGTTATTGTGCCCTTTGTCAATGGCCCAAGTGGGGCCCCAAAAACGTCGTCGAAAGCTTCTCTTTTTTTATTGGGGGTTATTTGTGATCGTTCCGGGCCCCGGGTTTTTTTTGGCCTTTTTGTTTTTTAAATTTTTTGGACCCCGGGCATTTTAAAGCGCCTATTCTCCCCCAATTTTTTTTAATGTTTTTCCCCTTTTTAAAAAAACCCCCTTTGGCCCTTATGAGGGGGGCTCTTTTTGCTACCCGGCGTCTTAAAAAATCGGGCTTCCCCTTCCAAACTTTTGGAATGTTTTTGCTAAACCCAAGTTCTGCCCCTTTCCCCTTTCCCCACTTCCAAAAAAACCCAACCCACGGGGAAATTTTCCCTTTCCTGATCATGCCCGCCCTCCTATTTCCCAACACTCATTTTTTCTACTAAATCACAGGTTGAAGATGCCTTCTTTACTCTCCGTCAACGTCAACGTGCTCTCTTTGGGGGCTTACCCCGGGTTTCTTGAAACCCTTCTCTTTTACCAGGGGCCTTTGACACTGCTCGCCTAATGCGCAAATTCATTTTTCCCAAAAACTACAAAATAAATTTTTCAACGTCTCATTTTCAGCTAGGGGCCCTTTGGGCTAAATTCTCCCTCACCGGGCTGTGGGAAAAAATCTTCTTCTGTCTCCCTCTCTCAAAATGAGCTTGAATTTTTTTGGTTTTTTTGGGCCTTTTTCCCTTTTTTCCCCCTTCCCCCTACCCCCTCGCGCTGGTTTTTTCCCCGATTAAGCTCTTTTTATTCCTTTTTGTCAATCTCGCTTCCTTTAAATTTTCCCGGAAATTGGGCCACTTTTTGTGGGCTCTCCTTCCTGCTTTGTTAGTCTGTTTTCCCGAACACCCCCTTTTCCCCGCCGTTACCCCCCCTTTCCCCTTTTTCCCCTTAAATCTAACACTAACCCTTGTCCTTAAATATCTTCCCGACAAAGGTAATTCGGTAGTTTTCCCTTTATCGCGGATTACCTCCGTAAAGCTGGGTGTCTTGGCCCCTCTGACTCCCCCGCACCTTACACTCCCCTCGTTTCCAAAAACCCCCTTAAAACGCACAAGAGAACTTTCAAAAAAAAAAAAATAAAGGCCCCTCTCCCCACCTCTGTCCTCCCGACTTTTACCCTTTTTCAACCCGGTTTTTGTTTTCACTGTCCCTCCTTTTCCCTATTTCTTGGCCCCTTCCCCAAAAAACCCTTTAAAAATGAAATTTCCCCTTCGTCCCTATCATACCCCCTGAGGTTTTTGTCTCTTATTCTCTTGCTTCTGGCTGGGGGAAAACCCTCACTCCCTTTCTTGGGACTTTTTTCCTGCCCACCTCCCTCAAATTCAAGGGCCTTTATTGAACGGGTTTTGCTCTATCCCAACCTGTAAAAATGCTTAGGGTTTGACGTTGGGGTCCCCCCTTTACCCAAAGGCCCTTTTTGAAAGATGTCCTTGATTTCCTTTAGAGAGAAGGCCCATGAAGGGTTTCTTTTATCTCCCTTTTCCCCCCCTGATGTCTTTTCTTTATTGACCCCCTCGTTGGGCTCTAAAAATTTCCCTTTTCCCTTTCCCAAGGGGAAAAATTATTTCCCAAACCCTTTGGTGTCGGGGGGTTTTTGGGGTCTCCCCTCTCTCCGGTCCTTGCTAATCTTTACAGGAATATTTTGAGATGTTCTTCTTCCCTTCCCCGATTTAAACCTTCCCCTTTTGGGCCCCCGCAGTGGATGGGCTCTTTGCTCTGTGGCCTCATGACTCCAGGTTTTTCTTCCAACCTTTTTTTTGAAGCTCTTTTAAAAATCTTGGCCCCTTCCATTAAGTTTAAAAACTTTAATGGGAAAAATTTAATTTTCCCTTTCTTCCCTTTCCCCTTGATGTTTCCCTGTCCCCCCCCCAGGGGTACAGGTTTTTCCTTTTTTCCCTTTTCCCTAAAAACCCTGCAAAAGTGGCTTTTAATTCACTACTTTTTTTCCCATCACTTCCCCTGTCCCAAAAAAAAAGTGTTTTTTTATCTCCCTCTTTTCCCGTTCCCCCCCGCATCTGTGAACCTCAGTTCCTTTCCCGCAGAAAAATTTCCCAAATCTTTATAAAAATTTTCTTTTTCCCGTTTTTTGGCCCCCTTTTTTAAATTTTATAGGGCTCTGTTCCCCTCACCGTGCTAAAGGGGAATTTCTTCTCCCCAAACTCTCTACTCAGGGAAAAATCTTCTTTCCTCTGCCTTCCCCCATTTCCGGGCTTTCTTTAAACTCAACAATTTTTTTTCGCCCTTAGACATCAAGCTTACCTTCCGCCCGGGTAACACCCTTTTGCAAATAATTTCGTTTTATACCCTCCCCCCCTACAGATGTTCCCGGGGTTTTCTTTTAAATTTTTTTGCCCCCTCCTGTCCTCCCCTTTTTTTTTCTTTGGGGGAAAAGGGCGAAACTCCCTTTTTGACAGAAATTTGGGGAGCCAAAAATTTTTTTTAGGCTTGGGCCGGGCATAACCCAAAGCTCTTTTTTTTGTCACGCAGGATCATAGCCATCCTTTTTTGACTGGGCCCTTTTGCTAAAAAAATTTTTCTTCCCCCTTCCAACCCCGAAAAAGTCCCGCCCTCTAGTTGAAAACCTCTCTTTTACATAACTTTCCTTTTATGAACCTTTGGGCCCGGCTTTGTCTTGTAGATTCCTTTTCCCCTCCCACTACAAATTTTTAAAAAGCTCCCAAAAATTCAGAACACCCCTGACTTACCCAACCCCCATTTTTTCTTCTTCTTCCCTTTTTTTTTTCTTTTCCTCTTTCCCCCCTTTCCCCTTTTTTCCTTTTTCCCCCTCTGGGTTTGTCTTTCTCTCTTTTCCCGTCCCCGTGTTTTGTTCCTTTTTTATTTTTTTTTCACCCATTCCCCTTTCAAAGCCCCTCGGTGCCTTTGCTCTCCCTCCGTGGGTTTCCCAGCCCCCTTGCCCGTTTCCCCTTTCCCTTTTTTTTGAAATGGGTCGTCCCCCTTATTCCCACTTCTAAACCCCTTAAACCCTACTTTTCCCCCCCTTTTTCTTCTTCCCACGTTTATCTACTGATGGGAAATTTGACACATGGCGGCCCTTGGGTTGTCTTTGGGTTTTGGACGTTTCCCCCAACCCGTGGCTGGGTGGGGTGGGGGAAAAAGTCTCCCGGTGGGGGGTTCCCGGGGGTTTGGCATGTGCAATTTTCATTCCTGCCCGGGAAATTAAAAAAACAATTCTTGGGAACTACTACTAAAAACTTCCACTAATACTAAACCCCCACCCCTTCCTGCCTTTTAATGCCGTTTCCCGCTTCCCCCTTGTTAGTGTGCTTTGTCAATGGTCCAAGGCGGACCGAAAACGTTTGTCGTAAAATTCCCCCTCTTTTTAAAGTTCCGGGGTTTTTTGGTATCGTTCCAGTCACGTTAATTTTTGCCTTTTTGTTATTTTTTTTAACTTTTGGGTGTTAAACCCCCCGTTACTTCCCAAATTGTAAAAAGGAAAAAGGGGGGAAATTTACAAAAAAATTTTCTAAACCCCAAAGCCCAAAATTAAAAAAAAACTTTTTTCCCTTTAAAACCCAAATGATGGTAAAATTATTACCCTGGGCTCTTTGTAAAAGCCCTCGAAATTTCCCAAATGATTCACTTGGAAAATTTCCCCTTTTTGAATTGCTTTATGGGAGAAAAAGCTCGTGGAAACCCCTATTTATCTTGAAAAAGAAAATGTGGTCCAAATATTTTAAAACTGAAGTTCAAAGCCCCCTTATCCTTTTTTTTTTTTTTAGATTGAGGGAAAAATTTAAAAGAAACCGCTGATTTAGTTGTCAAGAACTTGAATTTTTCCATGGGGGAAAAAATTTTCAAAAGGGCCTATATTGACCAAAAGAGTTTAAGCGTTTAAAATTTTAAAATTTTGGGGATGAATTTTTGTTCTTTTTCCCGATAAATTTCCACAAAAATTTTTAATTTCCTGGGGCGGACCGGGAAAAAAAAAGTAAAAATTCAGGCGTTTGTATGAATTTTATGAACCAAAAACCACAAAATATTGTTTGTTTACATAGTGGGTGGGGGGCCCAGAGGGCTTCCCTACCTACCTACCTATCACATTTCTCAAATAAATCTTTTCATTTTTCCCACCCAAACATTTTAAAAAACGCACCTTTTAGTGAAGGTACTCTTAAGGAATGAATGTTTCGCCAATTTTTGAGATACTGGATTTCCTGTATTGTTATCTCTAGTAAGCTTTTCCCAAAATTAGATTCTTCACGGTTAAAATTTTTAAAATTAAAATTTAAAAATTATTTTACCCTTCCTCAAAAATTGGAAGAACTATGAGAGTTTCTATGGTAATAATGCCGATTTACTCAGTCCATTTGCTGGGTTGAGTGGACAGAGTTGGTGTATCACTTCTCGTTTCAGGAGGTATAAAAATCGTCTTGACTATGATTGGCTATGCGTCTGCTTCCCGGAAGCGGTAGTCAGTGAAGTTGAGAAAATTATATCTATTTTTTTCAGGGTAGGTTTTCCCCGGGAAAAATTCTTTCTGAAAAGGGAAAACCCCATTTATTTCTAAATTTAAATGGATAAGTTTTCAACTTGTTGGGTACACAAAAAACCCGAAACATAAAAGAGAGAAGTTTACGACGACGTTTGGGCCCGACTTGGACCATTGACAAAGTCACCTAACGGGTGGAGCGGACGGCTATATATAGGCAGGAAAAGGTGGGGTAAGTAGGGGTGTGTAGTAGTAGTGGGGCACAGTGCGGCTTTTGGTTGTCTTTGTTGGGACGTTTTCGCCCCCCAAGGGCTGGTTTGGAGGGCCCAAACGTCTACGGTGGGGATGCCCGGGTTTTGTGCATGTGTCATTTACCCTGTCGGATTATAACAATTCTTTGTACTACTACTACTCTACTATACCACATACTACCTCCCCCTCTTCCTGCCTTTTTTAGCCGTCCTGCTCCACCTCTGTTAGTGTGACTTTGTCAATGGTCCAAGTCGGACCGAAAAAGTCGTCGTAGCCCTTTTCCTTTTTTTTTTGCGGGTTATTTGTGTATCGTTCCCGTCACGTTATTGTGCCTTTTTGTTATTTATTTATGGACCCCGCGTTTTAAACGTCTATTCTCTCCCAAATTTTTTAATGTTTTCCCCCTTTTAAACCCCCTTTATCTTATGAGGTGCTCTTATTTTACCCGGCGTCGTAAAAATCAGGGGTTGCTTCCTACGGAATGTCTTGCTGAAAAAAGTTCTGCCCCTTCCTTCTCCATTCCTGAAAAAACCCAACCCACTGGGGATCCCTTTCCCGTCATGCCCCTTCCTACTTCAACAGCTCATTCTTTTTACTAAATCACAGGTTGAAGATGCCTTCTTTACTCTCCGTAACGTCAACGGCTCTTTTGCGGCTTCCCAGGACTTGTAACCCTTCTCTCTACCATTTCCCTTTTACACTGCTCGCCTGAATGCGCAAATTCATTTTTCCAAAAATACAAAATAAACTTCAACGTCTCATCTCAGCTAGCCCTGGTCTAAATTCTCCCTCATGGGCTGTGTTACTAATCTGTCTTCTTCTTCTTCAATATGAGCTTGAATTCTTGGTTTTGGTCTTTTTCCTTTCCACTTTGCCTACTCTCGCGCTGGTATTTCCTGATTAGCTCTTTTGATTCCTTTCGTCAATCTCGCTTCCGTAATCTTCCCGATTGTCCACTTTTCGTGGTGCTCTCCTTCCTGCTTTGTTAGTCTTTTTTCCCAGAACCCCACCTTCCAGCCGTTCCCAACTTGCCCTTTTTCTCTTAATCTAACACTAACATTGTTACTATTTCTGAAAAAGGTAATTCGGTGTTATCTTGATCCGGGTTACCCCCGTAAAGCTGTGTCTTGCTCTCTGCTCACGCCCCTTTACACTCTCTCGTTTAAACCCCCTTGATCGCATCAAGAAACTTTCAAAAAAAAATAAGGACTCTCTCCGCCCTTTGTCCCCCTGTTTTTCCCTTGTTCAACGGTTTCGTGTCATCTGTCCCTCTCTTCCCATTTCTTGGCCTTCCCAAAAATCATAAACTGATTTTCCTCTTCGTCCTATTTATCCTCTGAGGTTCTGTCTCTTATTCTTTTGCTTCTGGCGGGGCCAAAAACCCTCACTCCCTTTCTTGGTACTTTTTTCCTGCCCCCCCCGTCATTTAAAAGACTTATTAAACGGTTCGCCTTCCCAACCTGTAAGATGTTAGTTTGACGTTGAGTCCTCTTCCCCAATGCCCTCTATGTGTCCTTGATTTCCTTAGGGGAAAAGGCCCCATGAAGGGTTTTTTTCTCTCCCTATCCCCACTGATGTCTTTCTTGATTGACCCGCCTCTGTGTGGACTCAAACCCCTTTTTCCCTTTCCAAGGGAAATTTATTCCAAAACCTTCGGTGGGCTAGGGGCTCCTCTTCTCCGTCCTTGTAATCTTTACAGGAAATATTCGGATGTTCTTTTTCCCTTCCCTCGATGTGAAACCTTTCCCATCTGGCCCTCCGCATGTGGATGACTCTTTGCTCTGGGGCCCTCATGACCCCAGTCCTTCCAACCTTTTTTCTTGAAGCCTTAAAATCTTGCCCCTTCCATTAAGTTTAAAGCTGGAAGGGGAAAATTAATTCCTTATTCCCTTTCCTTGATGTCCATGTCCACCGCCGGGGTACGGGTTTTCCCCCTTTTCCCTTTTTACGTAAACCATGCACAGGGGCTGAAATTTCCTATTTTTCCTATCAGTTTCCCCTGTAAGAAAATGTTTCTTATCTCCCTCTTTTTTCCGTGCCCCCCGCATCTGTGATCCCCAGTTCCCCCCAGCAGAAATTTCCCTCTTTATAATTGTTTTCCGCTTGGCTCCCCTTCCCCCTTTTATAGGGCCTGCCCCCTCCCGTGCTAAAGCAAATTTTTTCTCCCCAAACTCTTATCATGGGAACTTTCTTCCTCTGCCTTCCCCCATTTCCGGGCTTTCTAAACTCAACAATTCTCTCCCTCCCTTAGACATCAAACTTACCTTCCGCCCCGTACACTTTGCACTAATTCGTTTTAACCTCTCCCCTACAGATGTCCTGGGGTTCTTATTTTTGCTCCTCCCGTCCTCTTCAATATTTGGAGAAAAGGTCGATTCTTTCTGACAGACTTGGGGCACAAAAATGTGTTAGGCTTGCCGACATAACAATGCTCTTTTCTGTCAGCAGGATCAAGCCATCCATTGACTGGTTTCTGCTAAAAAAATGTCTTCCCTTCTTCCAACTCGAACAGTCGCCGTTAGTTGAATCCTCTCTTATACAAACTTTTCCTTTTTTGAACCTTTGCCTGGCTTCGTCTTGTAGATGCCTTCCTCTCCCACACATTGAAATGCTCCAAACTTTAGAACACCCGTGACTTAAACCGAATCCTCATTTTTTCTTCTTCTTCTTTTTTTCTTTTCCTCTTCCCCTTTCCTTTCTCCTTTTCTCCTCGGGTTGTCTTTCTCTCTCCTGTCTCGTGTTTTGTTCTTCTTTTTTTTATTTCACCATTCCCCTTTCACCACCTCGGTGCGCTTTGCTCTCCCTTGTGGGTTTCTAGTCTCTTGCAGTGTTTCCCCCTTCCCTTTTTTTTGATGGGTCGTCTTCCTTTTTTCCCCCTTATACCACTACCACTACTCTACCTCTTTTCTTCTACGTCATCTACTGATGGGAATTAGGGACACATGTGCCCGGGGCGTCTTGGTTGTCTTTGTTGTGGGACGTTTCCGCCATCCAGTGGGCTGGCTGGATGGCGAAAACGTTTCTACCCGGGTGGGATGCCCCGGGGTGTTGTGCATGTGTCCATTTCATTCCTGTCGGTTTATATACAATTTCTTGTACTTACTTTACTACTACTACCACTCTACACCTCCACCTCTTCCTGCTATATATAGCCGTTTTCCTGCTTCCACCTCTGTTGTGTGGAACTTTGTCAAATGGTCCAAGGGGTCGGGACCGAAAACGGTCGTCGTAAGCTTTCTTCTCTTTTATGTGCGGGGTATTTTGTGTATCGTTCCAAGTTTCACGTTATTGTGCCTTTTTTGTTATTTTATTTAAATTGTTGGGTGTTTAAACCTCCGTTACATCCAAATTGTAACGGAAGAGGTGGAATGAACCAACATTGGCTATCCTAAAGTTCAATATTAAAGAAAACTTTGGTTTCTTAAGCCAACTGACTGGTAAAAGTTATCTTTACCATGTGCTCTTTTGTAATGCGTCAGATATAAATCATCATCTGTCTGGCATTAGTATGACACTTGGATATTGTGTTCCCCTTTCGAATTTTGCTTTATGGGGAGAACAAGCTCGTGAAACCCTCTAATTTATCTTGATATGAAAAACTTGTGGTCCAAATATATTAAAACTGAAGTTTCAAAGCACTTTATCAGTTTTTTTTTTTTTTTAGATCTGAGAGAAAAAGATTAGAAAGAAAAGAGAAACGCTGATTTAGGTTGTCAAGAACTTGGGAATATTTCCATGGAAACATACAAGACCTTATTACCAAAAAAAGAGTTCAACGTAAATTTAATATTGGCGATGGGAAGTTTTAGTTCTTTTACAGAGATAATCCAACAAATTGTTAATTTCTGGACAGCGGGACCGAATAAAAATTAGTAAAGTTCAGTAATAAGGTTGATTATCTCTTGGATGTTAAGGGATTAAATAAAGAACGAATGTAACATGTCTATATTTGGAACTGTTCCTCCCGTAGAGAATTATTTCTTCGTTTGAAACTCCTTCGATTAAGATATTTTGTCTTACAGCTTAGTTAACAGTCATGATTCTCGTGAATGTAAAGTTTGTATTATAGATCACTAGTCTCGCACAGAATCGAAGGAACTACTAGATATCTTAACTGTTGATTCTCCAACTAATAACTCAAACATCAACATCAAGAGTGAACTATCTAGTAAACAAAAGTCTCAAGTAAATGCCATAGTAAATACCTTTTCTGACATATTCACAGAGATCCCAGGACTTACCACTACCGTTGTACACAAGATTGAATTGTCAGCTCATGAACCAGTAAGACGGAAAATCTATCCTGTTACGGTTCACTTACGGAAAACATTTGATAACGAAGTTGACAAACTCTTAAAGTTAAATATCATTGAACCTTCTAAATCAGCTTTCTGTTCAGCAGTTGTCATGGTTAAGAAACCAGACAATTCTTACCGACTGGCTCAAGATTTTCGTTATTAAATGTTATCACTAAATGGGACGTTGAGCCCATGCCAGTAATCGATCATGACTTGTATGAATTCCATGACTAAATTTTTCTCTGAATTAGACATCTCACAAGCGTACCATCAAGTGTCGTTACACCCAGACTCTAAACCATACACTGCTTTCCCTACTCATAAAGGACTAATACAATATCGCACAATGTCTTTCGGCTTGGTCATCGCGTGTGCCACGTATATCCGGCTTATGAGAACAGTCCTTTCTGACCTCAAGAATGTTTCAGTGTATTTCGATAATATTTACATCATGATTCATGTCTGGGAGGATCATCTTACTACACTGTCACTTGTTTTAAAAAGACTAAGAGCTCATGACCTTACAATCAAACCACAGAAGTGTTTTCATGGCTATTTCAAAGTACAATACCTCGGGTTTATTATTTCTGACAGTAATTTATCACCTCTTCCTAACAAGACGAAAGCAGTTCTAGAAAGCTCCTTCCCAACTACAAAAAAAAATTGCTAAGAAGTTTCCTTGGGCCAGTAAATTTCAAAAGAGAATTTTTGTACACAAGTTAAAAGGTCTGACTTCCATTCTCACAGACTATTTAAAAAGTATGCAAAGGAACCTCTTGTTTGTTCTGAAGAGGCTGTAGAAAACTTCGAACAAAGTAAAGAATACTTTCCAATCCTCCTGTTCTAAAATTACCAGTTATTAATAAAGTCTTTTGTCTCCAAACGGATGCTTCCATTCAGGACTCGGGACTGTTCCACTACAGTATTATGATGAGATTCACTTCCCTATATCTTCCACCAGTAAGAAGCTTCTGCCGAGGGAAGAAAGATACTCCACTGTGGAGAAGGAATGTTATACATTGGTATGGGGTGTAAGTGGGTTCAACTACTACTTATATGGAAAACCCTTTGTGCTGTGAAACAGATCACAAGCCACTGATGTACCTCAGAAAACCACTTCTCAGATTGGCTGAACCGAGGGTGTACATAGTACTTTTCCCTCTGTAACTTAACATACTGCCTCCGACTATAAGTTTAGGAAAGGGGATATTTTGAGGAAAAAAAAACTTAAAAAAAGTGGGAGTTATGGTTGTTCAGACACCCAGGAACCACTAGCGTGTTACCGCGCACTCTTCCATCTAGCGGGCAGAGGCTAAACTTCAGTTCCTAGCGTCTGAGTTTTTCTTTTTTTTTTAA
>NW_026482304.1:0-2500 GCF_026875155.1 Cherax quadricarinatus
TGACCTTCACGATTCTTCTACATGCAGAACTCACCTTCAAAGACTACAACAATGTATCTACTTCATCTGGTAGAAAAAAATGGTAGGATAGATAATGAAAACCTTCAAAACCAGGGATGCAAAGCCCATGATGATTCTCTTCAAATCACTTGTTCTCTCTAGGCTGGAATACTGCTGTGTACTAACTGCCCTCTTCAAGGCAGGCAAAATTGCTGACCTGGAGAATGTACAGAGAATTTTCACAGCATGCGTAAGTACGATAAAGCACCTAAATTACTGGGAAAGGTTTAAGTCCCTTGATTTATATTTCCTGGAATGCAGGCAAAAAAGATACACAAGTGTTGAGTTTGCTAGCAATGAATATACTCTATGTACACTAAACAAACTTATAATTATTTCCTCTTCAATGAGATTTTTTCTTACAAGAGGCTATTTATTTGACTGTATTTTCAATAAATGTCATTCCTCCATTTGCTACTCTCTTCTGCCAATAAAAAAAGAGCACATCATTTCCTAGTATGTATATACTCAGTTGTTACAAGCATAAAATAGTATAATTTAATATCTGATTGAAACTGTATTGTTATAATATCAAATGATGAAACTATAGACTAGATTTTGGAGCAGAAATCATCTTCTCACTGTTTAAACATTTTTACATAAACAAATATAAACAAAAACTTTAGTGCATTGTAACCCAGCACACTGAATTTTACAAACTTATCTAAGATGAAGGCTGGTTGTGTCATACAAGAAACAAAGAATAATGTTTGAAGTAAATGACAAGGTGTCTAAATAAAAAGACTTAAACTTGGGAAAAAAACAAAATGTTACTTTCCATTTACAATTCTCCTAAACTAGGAATTTGATTAAATAAGCAGTACCTAAAACAAAACAAAAACAATTGAAAACAGTGAAAAAGAAAATGAAAGATATCTCATACTTGGACCTCTCACAAAGTTAAACTTGCATAGTCTTAATAATATAGACAAGTGTCAGATGATACTAAATAAAAAGTTATTTAAAAAGAATTAAAAAGAACAAAAAATACTTCTCTCAGAAGGGAGAAGACTGAGTTAGCACTACTGGCAGAGAAATTTGACCATAGTCCTTATATAAAGGTTTATGTCTTCCATCACATCCATCACATAGGGAAGACAAATCACTTAGGTCACACTTTGTACTTACTATCAATGAGCTGTTAAGTTGTCCACAACATGACACATAGTTAGACACAGTGAAAGCTACACTGTAATGTTGTTGATGAAGAATCACTAAAGTCACACTAATACACTTTACATGCTGATAATTATCCAACTAGTCATTTATTGATGCAACTCTCTTCAGGCAAAGTACAGTGGTACCTCGAGTTATGAACTTAATTCGTTCCAGAAGGCTGTTCAAGTGCCAATACCGAACGAATTTGTTCCCATAAGGAATAACGTAAATTAGATTAGACCATTTCAGACCCCCAAAAATACACTTACAAAAGCACTTACAAAAATACACTTACATAACTGTTCGAGTTGGGAGCTGTTTGAGACTAAAGGTACCATTGTACTTATAATTTTGTAAATAACACATGATAAAAAACATGCTGAAGGCTAAACCCACCTGAACATTACTTAAATAAAACAAATATGGTTAAATATTGAAGAAGCAAGTAATTACCAGCATAAAACTTTCATAACAGTTCAGTAGTGTACTATCCTACAGATACTGCTGTTACATAATATACAGTTACAGTAGGAGTGTACACCTATCATAAACTGGTCTTTACAGTAATGCCTGCAAGTTATGAATCACATAATTCATTAGAGTATACTGTACAGAAATAAATAACTAAATAATCTTTCTTTCTTTCAACACACCGGTCGTATCCCACCGAGGCGGGGCGGCCCAAAAGGAAAAACAAAAGTTCTCCTTTCAAATTTAGTAATATATACAGGAGAAGGGGTTACTAGCCCCTTGCTCCCGGCATTTTAGTCGCCTCTTACAACACGCATGGCTTACGGAGGAAGAATTCTGTTCCACTTCCCCATTTAGATAAGAGGAAATAAACAAGAACAAGAACTAGAAAGAAAATAGAAGAAAACCCAGAGGGGTATGTATATATACACTTGTACATGTATGTGCAGTGTGACCTAAGTGTAAGTAGAAGTAGCAAGACATACCTGAAATCTTGCATTGTTCATGAGACAGAAAAAAGGACACCAGCAATCCTACCATCATATAAAACAATTACAGGCTTTCGTTTTACACTCACTTGGCAGGACGGTAGTACCTCCCTGGGCGGTTGCTGTCTACCAACCTACTACCTAGATAACTAAATAATATATACATATATAGCAGTCCCTCGAGTTACACTGTTAATTCATTACAGAAGATGTACTGTACCTCAAAACTATCATACCTTAAACCCCAAAATACACGGTTTTATGGTAATTTATTCCAAGACCCCAGAAGTGCAATTTTTACTGTACCATGGATGTGCACACTC
>NW_026482304.1:5000-90715 GCF_026875155.1 Cherax quadricarinatus
TTCATCGCAAAAATTTTGCCTCAATTAGCGCTAAAAAACTCGACCAACACTATTCCTTCGTCTGAGACGCGTTCACTTCTGGCCAGTGTTTACAAGCCAGCCAGCCACCACGGTCGCTTCCAAGCATACAATCGGAACATTTCATATTATCACAGCCATTTTAGTGATTGTACCTGCAAAATAAGTCACCATGGGCCCCAAGAAAGCTTCTAGTGCCAACCCTACAGCAAAAAGGGTGAGGGAAATTTCTATGGATATGAAGAAAGAGATCATTGCTAAGTATGAAAGTGGAGTGCATGTCGCCGAGCTGGCCAGGCTGTACACAAAACCCCAATCAACCATCGCTTCTATTGTGGCCAAGAAAACGGCAATCAAGGAAGCTGTTCTTGCCAAAGGTGCAACTATGTTTTCGAAACTGAGATCACAAGTGATAGAAGATGTTAAGAGACTGTTATTGGTATGGATAAACGAAAAACAGATAGCAGGAGATAGCATCTCTCAAGCGATCATATGTGAAAAGGCTAGGAAGTTGCATGATGATTTAATTAGAAAAATGCCAGCAACTAGTGGTGATGTGAGTGAATTTAAGGCCAGCAAAGGTTGGTTTGAGAGATTTAAGAATCGTAGTGGCATACATAGTGTGATAAGGCATGGTGAGGCTGCCAGTTTGGACCAAAAAGCAGCTGAAAAATATGTGCAGGATTCAAGGAGTACATAGACATGAAGGACTGAAACCTGAACATGTTTAATGGTGACACTGACAATGTTTGTGAAACACTTTAGGAATGTCCATAAAATGAACGGGAAGGTACAGGCCTCTATGGGCAGATAAGTGTGGGACAGAGGTCCAGTTGACTCTCACAAGCTGGTCCTAGTGGCATTAAAAGAAGAAAGGATGTAACCCACGAAAAAGACTTGCCACCTCAAGTCGCTAATGGAAGGGGATTCCCCTTCTAAATACAAACCATTAAAACTCCCCTCTTTCCCATCCCATCAATCAGTGCACCAGATCTTCAATAAAGGTAAGTGGTCATGTAAACAGTGCATGTCATCTTTCAGTTTGGGTGTATTAAAAATAATTTTCATGTGGTTAAAATTTTTTTTTTCAATACTTTGGTGTCTTGCACGGATTAATAGTGAATTTCATTATTCTTATGGGAAAATTTAACATGACTAAATACAATTTTGACTACCATGACTCTCAGTACGGAAAATAGCATTATCAAGGGTCCACTGTAATGTATATATATATATAAATAATTATATATATATATATAAATATAAACGTAGGAGTAGGTTGGTAGACACACCACCCCAGGGAAGTACTACCCGTCCTGCCCAGATGACTGAGAAACAAAACCTGTAACAGTTTTTGCAATGATTGTAGGATTGCTGTTTCTTTTCTGTCTCATAAACACGCTAAGATAACAGGGATATCTTGCTACTCCTTCTTACTCTTTGGTCACACTTCACAGACAAAACACGCACATGCCTATATATATATACATACATCTAGGTTTTTCTCCTTTTTCTAAATAGCTCCTTGTTCTTTTTTTTATTTCTTCTATTGTCCATGGGGAATTGGAAAAAGAATCTTTCCTCCGTAAGCCATGCGTGTCGTATGAGGCGACTAAAATGAATGCCGGGAGCAAGGGCAGTAAACCCCTTCACCTGTATACAATTACTAAAAAAGAGAAGAAGAAAAACTTTAAAAACTGGTTGCCTTATATGTCGTGGAAGTAGTGCGGATGACAAGAAACAGATGATTGCTGATGTATGATGAAAAGAAGTATGGATTCCCTGGCCCTAAGCGAAACAAAGCTGAAGGGGTAAGGAGAGTTTCAGTGGGGGGAAAGAAATTGGATTAAATCTGGAGTATCTGAGAGAGTTAGAGCAAAGGAAGGGGTAGCGTAAATTGGGTTTATTAAATGATCATTATAAGGAGAAAAGAAAATATGAATGTGTAAAATTCAAGAATTATGTGGATGAAAGTAAAGGTGGATGCGAGAAGTGGGTCATAATAAGCGTGTATCACCGGAAAGAGAGAATGAGAGGAGAGAGAGAGATTTGGGAGATGTTAAGTGAAATGTATAGAGCATTTGAACCAAGAGAGAGAGTAATTGTGGAAGGGACTTGAATGCTAAGGTAGAGAAACTTAAGAAGGTAGTTGGTAGGTACTTTGGGTGCCAGGTGAAATATATGGGACCCCTTTGATGACCTTTGTATAAGAAAGGTGATTAGTATCAGGTAATACATATGTTAAGAAAAAGAGGATAAATAAATATACACATATGATGTAGGCCGAAATGATCAGTAGTTTGTTGGATTATTGTATTGGTAATAAAAGACTGTTGAGTAGACTCAGGAGGTACATGTTTATATAGAGGGCCACAGAAATACAGATCACTTTCTAGTTGTACTACACAGAAGTAAAAGGTAGATGGGATACAAGGAGTAGAACATCAGGAAAGAGAGAGGTGAAGTTTATTAAACTAAAAGAGGAGCAGTTAGGTAAGATATAAACAGCTATTGGAGGATAGATGGGCTAATGAAGCATAGGCAATGGGTCGAAGAGGTATGGGTAGGTTATAAAAATGTATGTTAGAGTGCCAGCAGAAGTTTGTGGTTACAGAAAGTGGGTGCAGAGGAAGAGGAGCGATTGGTGGAATGATGAGTAAAGAGAGTTAAGGGAGAAAAAGTTAGCATAGAGAATTTTTTACAAGTAGAATGATGCAAGAGGGAAGAGTAGAAGGAGATAAAAGAGAAGTTAAGAGAGTGGTGAAGCAATGGAAAAAGAGAGCAAATAGAGAGTGTGAGATGTTATCAACAAATTTTGTGAAAATAAGAAAATTTTGGAGTGACTTAACAAGTTAAGAAAGCCTAGAGAACAAATGGATGTGCAGTTAAAAATAGAGAAAGTTATTTAAATGGAGAGTTAGAGGTATGGGAAATTGAAGGAATATTTTGAGAATTGTTAAATTTGATGAAAAGGGAAGCTGTAATTCGTGTATAGGGCAAGGAGGAATAACATCTTGTAGTGTGAGGAAGAGCCAGTTGTGAGTGTGGGAAGTTCGTGAGGCAGTAGGTTACAAAAGAAAGGGCAAGGCAGCCGGATTGATGAATTAAGATAGAAATGTTAAAAGCAGGTGGGATATAGTTTTGGAGTTGGTTGGTGCAATTATTTAATTAATGTAATGGAAAAGGGTAAGTCACCTAGGGATTGGCAGAGAGCATGCAAATTTCCTTAGGTATAAAGGCAAAGGGATAAAAGATATGCAAAAATATAGGGGATAAGTCGGTTGAGGTACCTGGTAAAGTGTAGGTAAGAGTTATAATTGAAAAATTAAGAGTAAGACGAGAATAGGATAGCCAGATGAACAAGGAGGCTTTAGGAAAGTAGGGGTTGTGACCAGGTTGTTTACAGAGAAACAATAAGTAACGTATTTGGATAAGGCTAAAGAGGTTTTGTGTCATTTATGGATTTGGAAAAGGCGTAGACAGGTGATAGGGGCAAATGTGGCAGATGTTGCACGTGTATGGTTTAGAGGTAGGTTACTGAAGCAGTGAAGAGTTTTTAAACGAGGAATGAGCTCAAGTTAGAGTATGGTAGAAAGAGGGAAATTTTCCCATTAAAAGTCGGCTTAGAACAAGATGTGTGATGTCACCCGTGTTGTTTAATATATATTTAAGAATGGGGTTGTAAGAGAAGTAAATGCAGTCTTTGGCAAGAGGCGTGGAGTTAAAAGATAAAGAATCACACACAAAGTGGGTTTGTTCCCAGCTGCTCTTTGCTGATAACACTGTCTCTAGGGCGATTTCTGAAGAGAAGTTTGCAGAATTGGTGGATGAATTTGGTAGGGTGTGCCAAAAGAAGGAAATTAAAGGTGAATACAGGAAAAGATAAGGGTTATAAGGATAACAAAAAGATTAGGTGATGAAAGATTGAATATCAGATTGGTAGGGAGCGAGTATGGAAGGAGGGGAACGTACTCAGATATGTTGGGATGGACGTGTCAGCGATGGTCTATGATGATGAGTGAATCATAATTGATGAGGGAAAAAAGTGAGTGTGCACTTAGGAGTCTGGGAGACAAAGAACTATGTCCTTGAGCAAAGAGGGGATGTATAGAGTATAGTTTTAAACCAACGCTCTTTTATAGGTGTGAAGCGTGGGGGATGAATGTTGCAGCGAGGAGTAAGGCTGCGGCAGTGAGATGTCATGTCTGAGGGCAATGTGTGGTTGTAATAAAATGCAGAGAATTCGTAGTTTGGAAGTTAGGAGCGGTGCGGGATTACCAAAACTGTTGTTCCAAGGCTGAGGAAGGGTTTTTGAGGTGGTGTCGAATTTAGAAGAATGGAGCGAAACAGAATGACTTCAAGAGTGTACAGTCTGTAGTGGAAGAAGGCGGGGTAGGGTCGGCCCGAGGAAGGGGTGGAGGGAGGGGGTAAAGGACGGTTTTGTGTGCGAGGGCTTGACTTCCAGCAGCATGCGTGAGCGTGTTGCTAGGAGTGAATGAGACAAATGTTTTTAATCTTGACGTGCTGTTGGAGTGGAGCAAAGTACAATTTAGAAGGGATTCAGGCAACCGGCACCGACTTGAGTCCTGGAGAGGGGAATACAGTGCCTGCACTCTGAAGGAGGGGTGAAATGTTCCGTTTAAAAACTGTAGTGTAAAGCACCCTTCTGGCAAGACATGAAGGATTGAATATGTGAAAGTTTTTCTTTTTCGGAGCCACCCTGCCTTGGTGAATCGGTTCCGGTGTATAAAAAAAAAATAAAAAATAAAACATTTCTCAACCCATATTAAAAAACAAAAATAAACACAACAAAAAAAAAAATATAAATAATACAAAAATAACAATTGAAACACAAAACACACAGGCAAAGAAAAAACAAAACAACAACACTAACCACCACCCACCAAAACCTCCCACCCACACCACCAAAACAAAGCCAACCCCAAACCAAACCACAACACTCACAAAAGTAAGCACGAAACCCTGCACCCACCCCATACAACCCCCCCCCGCCATAGCCTGACCCCCACTATCACCATCTAACCTCTCAATCACTCACTATACACACCTTCAAAAACTCAAAAACTCACTCTCTCTAAACACACTAACTCTCAACTCACACACAATACTATCACTCCGCGCTAAACGCGACACTTGCAGAACGTTAAGGCTCTGCAAAGATGACTCGGGGGGGTGAAGAGGGATGAATAGTTTTTCACAAATGCAGTTATACTCCTGTGTGGGGCAGCAAGTTAGTGGACAAAGGAGGGTGGGGCAGATGAAAGAGTAGTGATTGGAGGATATGAAAGTAAAGGGTGGATCCAACGACAAAGAAGCTTACGAGAGGTTTACAAAGCAGAAGTGTTAAACAAGAGCAGCGTAAATGGAGCGTAAAAGAAGGTGAAGAAGTGGTGAGAGAGTTCAAAGGAGAGCAGATGAAAGAGTGGAGAGGCACTGTCACGAACTTTTAATGAAAATAAGAAAAAATTTTGGAGTGAGTAAACAAGTTAAGAAAGCCTAGGAAAGTATGGATTTTGTCATATAAAACAGAGTAGGGGGAGTTAGTAGATGGGAAGGGAGGTAATAGGTAGATAGCGAGAATATTTTGAGAACTTTTAAAATGTTGAGAAGAAAGGAGGCGGTACTTTCATGCACTGGCCAGGGATGTATACCATAACTTTTAGATGAAGAGACAGAATGTAAGTGTGGTGGAGGTACGTGAGCAATTACGTAGAATGAAAGGTAAAAGCAGCTGAACTGATGGATCATGACAGAATGTTAAAAAGCAGGGGGAGATAAAGTGTTGAGTGTTGGTACTTTGTTTAAAAAATGTATGAAAGATGGGGAAGTACCTAGGATTGCGGAGAGCATGATATCCCCTTTATATAAAGGAAAGGGAAAAAACAGAATGTAAAAATTATATAGGACTAAGGTTACTGAGTATACCAGAAAAGTAATCACGGTAGGTTATAGATTGAAAGAATAGAGTACGACAGAATGTAAATTGGCGGATGAGCAAGGAGGGCTTTAGGATGGGTAGGGGATGTGTCAGATCAAGTGTTTTACATTGAATCAAAATATGTGAACAGTATTAGATAAAGTAGGGTATTTTTATTGCATTTATGGATTTAGAAAAGGCATATGATTAAGTGGATAGAGAGCAATGTTTCGGGATAGGGTGGGATTAAATATGGGGAATCAAATTCCAAATGGGAATTGACACAGTTACTTTTGCTGATGATACTGTGCTTATGGGAGATTCTATAAGAAAAATTGCAAGGTTAGTGGATGAAGTTTGAGAATGTTGTAAAGGAAGAAATTGAAAGTGAACATGAAAAAGTAAGGTGATGAGGGTATCAAAAGATTTAGATAAAGAAAAATTGATATCAAATTGGGGAGAGTATGAAGAAGTGAATGTTTTCAGATACTTGGGAGTTGAAGTGTCGGCAGATGGATTTATGAAGGATGAGTTAATCATAGAATGAATAGGGAAAAAGGTGAAAGGTGCATTGAGGTATATGTGTAGACAAAAAACGTTATCTATGGAGGCAAAGAAGGGAATTATGAAAGTATAGTAGTACCAACACTCTTATATGATGTGAAGCTTGGGTGGTAAATCAGCAGCGAGGAGACTGTTGGAGGCAGGGAATGTCCTGACTAAGGCAATGTGTGGGTGTAAATATTATGCAGAATAATTCGGAGTGTGGAAATTAGAAAAGGTGGTGAAGTTAAAACAGCATTAGTCAAGGGCAAAGAGGGGTGTGAGTGGTTTGGTTCATATAGGAGAAATGGATCAAATAGAATGACATGGAAAGCATATAAAATCTATAGGGAAGGAAAGAGGGGTAGGGCTCGTCCCTTCGAAAGGTTGGAAAGAGGGGTAAAGGAGGTTTTGTGGCGAGGGCTTGACTTCCAGCACGCGTGCATGAGCATGTTTAGATAGGATGAATGGAGACGAATAATACTCAGGGCCTTACGATCTGTTGAGTGTGAGCAGGGTAATATTTAGTGAAGGGATACAGGGAAAACCGGTTATTTTTCATACAGTTGGACTTAGGTCCTGGAAAATGGGAAAGTACAATGCCTGCACTTTAAAGGAGGGGTTTGGGATATTGGCAAGTTTTGGAGGATATGTTGTGTCTCTTCATACATCTATGCATCTAAGCGTAGTATCTGAGCACCTCTGCACAAGCATGGATATGTGTGAGTTGGGTGAAAGTGTTTGAATTATGATGAAAGTAATTTTCTTTTTGGGGATTTTCTTTCTTTTTTTTTTGGTCACCCTGCCTCGGGAGACGACCGACTAGTTGGGAAAATTATAATATATATATATATATTTATATATATATATATATATATATCTATAAATATATATTATAAATATATAATTATCTATATATATATATATATTTTACTTTTATTTTATTTTATTATCACACTGGCCCGAACCCACCAAGGCAGGGGCCCGACAAAGAAAAACTTTCACCATCATTCACCTCCATCACTGTCGTGCAGAAGGGTGCATACACTACAGTTTTTAAACTGCAACATTAACACCCCTCCTTCAGATGCAGGCACTGTACTTCCCATCTCCAGGACCTCAAGTCCGGCCTGGCCGGTTTTCCCCTGAATCCCATCATAAATTTACTTTGCTCACACTCCAACAGCACGTCAATATTAAAACCATTTGATCTCCATTCACTCTCCTATCAACACGCTCACATGCATGCCTGCTGGAAGTCCAGCCCCTCGCACACCAAAACCACCTTTATTACCCCCTCCCTCCAACCTTCCTAGGCCGACCCCTACCCCACTTCCTTCCACTACAGACTGATACACCCATGAAGTCATTCGTTTCGCTCCATACGCTCTACATGTCCGAACCACCTCACAACCCTTCCTCAGCCCTCTGGAACAACAGTTTTGGTAATCCCTCGCACATCCTCCTAACTTCCAAACTACGAATCTCGTGCATTAATAATCCACACCACACATTGCCCTCTAGACATGACATCTCCACTGCCTCCAGCCTCTCCCGCTGCAACATCATTCCACCCACGCTACACAACCCATAAAAGAGCGTTGGTAAAACTATACGCTCAAACATTCCTCGCTTTGCCTCCAAGGACAAAGTTCTTGTCTCCACAGACTCCTAATCACCACTCCTCTTTTTCCCACATCAATTCTAATGATTCACCTCACTTTCATAGACCCATCCGCGACCACTCCCACTCCAAATACTGAATACGTTCACCTCCTCCATACTCCTCGCCCACCAATCTGATATTTTCAATCTTTCATACTCAATCTTTTTGTTACCTCATAACCTTACTCTTTCCTGTTTTAATCTTAATTTCTTCTTTTGCACACCCTACCAATTCATCCACCAATCTCTGCAGCTTCTCTTCTTCAGAAATCTCCCAAGAGCACAGTGTCCATCAGCAAAGAGCAGCCTGTGACAACTCCCACTTTTGTGTGTGATTTCCTTTATCTTTAAACTCCATGCCTCTTGCAAGACCCTCGCATTTACTTCTCTTACAACCCCCATCATAAATATATAAAACAACCACGGTACATCACACATCCTTGTCTAAGGCCTAATTTTAACTGGGAAAAAATTTCCCTCTTTCCTACATACTCTACCTTGCAGACCTCACTATCCTCGTAAAAACTCTTCACTGCTTTCAGTAACCTACCTCCTACAACACCAGACACTTGCAACATCTGCCACATTGGCCCCCCTATCCACCCTTTCATACACCTTTTCCAAATCCATATAAATTCCACAAAGACCTCTTTAGCCTTATCTAAATACGTTCACTTATATGTTTCACTGTAAACTACCTGGTCCACTCACCCCCACCTTTCCTAACGCCTTCCTTGTTCATCTGCTATCCTATTTCCCCCTTCCGTCTTACTCTTAATTCTTTCAATTATATCTCTACATACACTTTACCAGTACAACTCAACAGAACTTATTCCCCCTATAGGATTTTTGCACTCTCTTTTTATCCCTTTGCGTTATACAAAGGAAACTATGCATCTCTCCTGCAATCCCTAGGTAAAAACCTTACCCTCTTCCATACAGTTAATTAAATAATTGCACCAACCACTAGATTTCAAACTATATCCCCCACCTGCTTTTTAAACATTTCTATCTTTATCCCATCAATCCCGGCTGCCTTAACCCCCCTTTCATTTTACAATACTGCTCACGAACTTCCCCCACACTCACAACTGCTCATTCCTCCCTCCTACAAGATGTTATTCCTCCTGCCCCTATACAACAAATCACAGCTTCCCTACTTCATCAACATTTAACATTCCTCAAAGATATTCCCTCCATCTTCCCATACCTCTAACTCTCCATTTAATAAACTCTCCTCTCCTATTTTTAACTGACAAATCCATTTGGTTCTCTAGGCTTTCTTAACTTGTTAATTCTCACTCCCAAAACTTTTTTCTTATTTTCTCAACAAAATTTGTTGAGAACATCTCACCCACACTCTCATTTGTCTCTTTTTACATGCTTTCGACCACGCTCTTAAACCCTCTCTTTTTCTTCCATAGACACTTCCCTCCTTGCATCACTTCACTTTGTAAAAACTTCTCATAAGCAAACTTTTGCTCCTTACTCTCTTTACACATCATCCACCAATCGCTTCCTCTTCCCCATGACACCCACTTCCTGTAACCACAAACTTCTGCTGAACACTCTAACACTACATTTTTTAAAAAACCTACCCCATACCTCTTCAACCCCATTGCCCTATGCTCTCAATAGCCCATCTATCCTCCAATAGCTGTTTATATCTTACCCTAAATGCCTCCCTCTTTAGTTTATAAACCTTCAGCCTCTCTCTTCCCCTGGAATGCTTATCATTTCTCCTTGTATCCCATCTTACCTTTTACGCTAGTGTAGCTACAAATATATATATATATATATATATAAATATATATATATATATATATATATATATATATAATATATATATATATATAGATAATATATATAATATATATGACAAACAATCGCAGATGGGCGATCTTAAACTATCAGTCCAAACCACAGGGAGGGGGTGGAAATCTTTTAGCACAAATACTTTCACACTTCTCAGTGCATCATCAGGAGCGTGCAATTAGCAAAGAAGCAACCAAAGCAGGGAGAGAGTCCTCAGACTACTAACACAGTCTGGAAGGGTAACCATGGCGAGTGGACACCTACAACTACACTGAGACCTGCTCTCCCTGCTTTGGTTGCTCCCCTGCAACATTGCACAGCTCTTGATGATGCACTGAGAAGTGTGAAAGTACATCAGCTAAAGATTTCCACCCCCCCTGTGCTCCTGCACCCACGACACACACACACACCACACACACACACACACACACACACACACACACACACACACACAGTCACACACACCCGGACGTGTGTGGAAGGCAGGCCCTCCGCGATCACTGGTGGCAGGCTCTCACAAACCCTGCTCCAGAGGGATTATCATACACACAACACCTAGCAGAGTAGGAAGAATAAAATTTGTAGGAGCAAGGAATAGGGCAGGAGGATAAGTCGGGCTAATGGGACTACAGCCCTGACAACAGTTTTCGGAGAGATAAGTTAAGGACACAAAAACAGATACAATCTGGAAGCAATATTGGTACACATGTCGTAACAGTTAGTACATAACTGGGTGAAAGAAAGACTTGTTAACACACCTAGTATTATAATTATTAGAATTACTCCTCAGTGTCAATGGTATCGTATTAGTATTACGGATACACAGGGTGAATTGTATTTCGGACTTATAAACAACTACTGCACCCATCACACACGCGCTCACACATATACACTCGGGGCCAGGAGCTGAGTCTCCGACCGGGGGGGGGGTTGGGGGGGGGGTTGAAGGGGGGATCACGACACAACTAGTGAGTGTACACAGATGATCCTGGAAGTTACCGCATCCCCTCACCCCCCCACCACCTTTCCCTCCCCCACAGATCTTCCCCCTACCCGCGTCTTGCCTCACTCACCTTCTCCTTCCTATCTTTCCTTCCTCCTCGTTTCTCTCTCTCATAGGCCTTTTTCCTCCACTTCCCCCTACTCTTTCTTTCTCTCTCTCCTCCCTCTCTCTCTCTCCTTCTCTCTCCTCTCTCACCTCACTCTCTCCCTCTCTCTCTCCTCTCTCTCCTCCCTCTCTCCACCTCCGCTCACGCCCTCTCTCTCTCCCCTCTCTCTCTCTCTCTCTCTCTTCTCTCCTCTCTCATCGCCCTCACTCCCATAACCCTATCCTCACCCTCCTATGGCTTCCTCTCTCATCTCTCCATTTCTCTCTTCTCATAGCCTTTTCCCTCACCCTCCGTCTCCCTCTCTCTCTCTCCTCCCTCCTTTCCCCTCTCTCTACCTTTTCTCTCCCCCCCACATTTCTCTCTCTCCTCCCCCTTGTCTTATCCCCACCCCCATACTCTCTCCTCTTTCTCCTCTTTCTACCCTTTCTCTTCCTCTCTCCTCTCTCCTCCCTCTTCCCTACCCTTCTCTCTCCCCCCTCGCACGCCCTCTCCCTCCTCTAGCCTCTGTCTGTGGTATAACAAAACAAAAAAAAATAAATTAAAAAAAAAAAAAAAAAAAAAAAATGGTGGCCCTAGAGGAGACGGAAAACCAGAGATCTGGTAGAACGAACCAGGAGAAAGACTGGGAGTTATGCTCCAAAAAAGGGAGGAAGGTGGGGAAGGAAGATAGTAGAGCTTGGTAAGAAAATGGAGGAGCGGATAGCTGAAGAGTGCAGGAAGGGGGAAGTACGGGTCTTAGCAGCAGAAGCTAGGATAACAGTGTTTTGAAGAGAAACTGCCAAAGCCTGAAATTTAGATTAGAGAGACAAATGACAATTCAGATGTGACATCGGGAAATTCAAAGTCAGGCGCAGAAAAGGGGACGGTAAGCAACAACGGAGACATGCCATACCGAAGGCCCTATCAGACCCACGTGGGCAGGGAAAAGACGATGAGCACACTAAGATCAAAGGGACAGGTCTGAAGACAATGAAGGTATGCTATATGCAGAGATTCTAACAGCCAACTGCAGTAGCAAGGGACAGCTGGTCGAAAAGACAGTTCACTGAGAATAAAAGCTTCAATATGACAGGGACTAAAGGCAAGAACATGTCAATGGAAAGAAATAAAATGCCTCGAGGAAGCAGAGGGGAGACTCAGTGGGAGGAGGAAGGGCGAGGTCGTTTTTGTGTACGGGCTCCAAGAAGCCAAGGGGGACAACTTTGAAGAAATAAAACAGGAGGAGAAAAAAATGATTGAAGGCATCATGAAACAATAGGGGGGGCAATATGACCCAGGTGAAAAATTTTTTCAGAAAATTTGGGTGGTTTGCAAGTGGAAGGATACGGCCTGTCGGGAGTAACTTTCAAGGAAGAATCAGTTCGAACCAGGATTCTGCAAGGGGAAAGCAAGACTGAGGGACAAAGAGGGGTACCAAAGAGTATACCTTGACCGCGACAGAACACAAGAAGAAAGGGACTACACTGAAAGAGAGGGTACAGAGACGCAAGGAGGAACGAGGGGCAATGACGAAATGAGCAGGACCCAGACACAGGGGGAAAGGGCAAACACACCCCACAAAATTTCCCCACCAAAAAACTCCAACCGCGACATTCCCAACGCAACTGAGCAACCTTTTACAAACCCACTCACTGTTCCCTCTGCCACCAACCCCCATATCACAAACCTCCCCCAACAGCTGTCCCTTATGGGCATTCTGACCCCATCCCCATCAACACAAACCCCACCTACACCACAGCCCCATATAGGCCCCCACCAAGGCTCTCGCTCCCCCAACCCAATATTCTTGCCTTGGCCCACAATGATAGAAAAAAAACTGAAGGTTTGGTACACAAACGCGGGTGGAAATAACGAAAAACATGAGGAGTGGAACGAAAGAATCAGTGAAAAATCCCCAGACATCATAGCAGTCACAGAAACAAAACTCGCTGAAACAATAACAAGACACAATCTTCCCCAAAAGGATATCAGATCCTGAGGAAAAATAGAAGGATAGAGGGGGGGGGAGGGGTTGCCTGCTCATAAAACCCCCGATGGGATTTGAGGAAAAGGAAGGGACGGACATGATTGGAGAAAGAGATAACATTGTAGGGACAATTCAGTCCCGGAGACATTAAAGTAGTCATTGGAGTGATGTATAACCCACCACAGAACTGCAGGAGGCCAAGAGAGGAGTACGAAGAAAACCCAAAAGGGTGATGGTGGACACACTGGGTGAGGGGGCAAAAAGAGCTCACTCGAGCAGAGCAAAGTTACTGGTAATGGGCGATTTCAAAAACCACAGGGAGATCGACTGGGGAAAACCTGGAGCCAAAATGGGGGTCCCGAAACATGGAGAGCCAAGATGATGGATGTGGTACTTGAAAACCTCATGCATCAACATGTCAGGGACACAACCAGGGGAGAGAGGGGAGGATGAGCCAGAAAGACTGGATCTTGTGTTCAAACCCTGAGCAGTTCAACACTGAGGACATCACTTAATGAGACGCCCCTTGGGAGCTAGCGATCACGTGGTTCTGAGGGTTTTTACTATATAGTAGAGTTACAAGTGGAGAAGGTAACAGGAACTGAAGGGGACAGGCCAAACTATAAAAGGGGGGACTACACAGGTATGAGAAACTTCCTGCAGGAGGTTCAGTAGGACAGAGAAATGGTAGGAAAATCAGTAAACGAGATGATGGAATATGTGGCAACAAAGTGCAAGGAGGCAGAGGAAAGTTTTGTTCCCAAGGGAACAGAAATAATAGGAAGACCAAACGAGTCCTTGGTTTACCCGAAGGTGTAGGGAGGCAAAAACTAAGTGCAACAGGGGAATGGAAAAGGTACAGGAGGCATAGGACCCAGGAAAACAAGGAGATTAGTAGAAAAGCCAAAAACGAGTATGCACGGATAAGGAGGGAGGCCCAGGACCGTATGAAAATGACTAGCATCGAAAGTCAAATCTGACCCGAAACTGCTGTATTGCCACATTAGGAGGAAGACAACAGTCAAGGACCAGGTGATAAGGTGAGGAAAGAAGGTGGAGAACCCCACAAGAAACGATCAAGGGTATGTGAGGAGCTCAACACGAAAATTTAAGGAAGTATTTACAGTAGAGACAGGAAGGATTTGGGGGGGACAGGACCAGATGGGATACCAGCAAGGAATACACCAACAAGTGTTGAGACATACATACAGATGAGAAGGAGGTGAAGAAACTGCTAAGGGACATCGATACCTCAAAGGCAATGGGACCGGACAACATTCCCCATGGGTCCTTTAGAGAGGGAGCAGATATGTTGTGCGTGCCACTTACCACAATCTTCAACACGTCCCTGGAAACTGGGCAACTACCTGAGGTATGGAAGACGGCAAATGTAGTTCCCATTTTTAAAAAGGAGAAGAAAAGAGGCACTAAACTATAGACCTGTGTCATTGACGTGTATAGTATGCAAAAATTTTGGAGAAAGATTATCAGGAGGAGAGTGGTGGAGCACCTGGAACGGGACAGGAGTATAAATGCCAACCAGCACGGATTCACGGAAGGCAAATCCTGTGTCACAAACCTTCTGGAGTTTTTATGATAAAATAACAGAAGTAAGACATGAGAGAGAGGGGTGGGTTGATTGCTCTTTGGACTGCAAAAAAGGCCTTTGACACAGTTCCTCACAAGAGATTAGTGCAGAAGCTAGAGCATCAGGCGCATATAACAGGAAGGGCACTGCAATGGATCAGGAATACCTGACAGGGAGGCAACAACGAGTCATGGTACGTAATGATGTATCACAGTGGGCACCTGTGACGAGCGGGGTCCACAGGGGTCGGTCCCAGGACCAGTGCTATTTTTGGTATATGTGAACGACATGATGGAAGGGTTAGACTCAGAAATGTCCCTGTTTGCAGATGATGTGAAATTAATGAGGAGAATTAAATCTGATGAGGACCAGGCAGGACTTCAAAGAGACCCGGACAGGGCTGGACCCCCTGGTCCAGCAAATGGCTTCTCGAATTTAATCCTGCCAAATGCAAAGTCATGAAGATAGGGGAAGGGCACAGAAAACCACAGACAGGGGTATAGGCTAGGTGGCCAAAGACTGCAAACCTCACTTAAGGAGAAAGATCTTGGGGTGAGTATAAAACCGAGCATGTCTCCGGAAGCACCCCTCAATCAGATAACTGCTGCAGCATATGGGCGCCTGGCAAACCTGAGAACAGCATTCCGATACCTTAGTAAGGAATCATTCAAGACACTGTACACCGTGTATGTCAGGCCCATACTGGAGTATGCAGCCCCTGTTTGGAACCCGCACTTGATAAAGCACGTCAAGAAACTAGAGAAAGTACAAAGGTTTGCGGCAAGGTTAGTTCCAGAGCTAAGGGGAATGTCCTATGAAGAAAGATTAAGGGAAATCGGCCTGACGACACTGGAGGACAGGAGGGTCAGGGGAGACATGATAACGACATATAAAATACTGCGTGGAATAGACAAGGTGGACAAAGACAGGATTTCCAGGGAGAGGACACAGAAACAAGAGGCCACAATTGGAAGTTGAAGACACAAATGAGTCAGAGAGATAGTAGGAAGTATTTCTTCAGTCATAGAGTTGTAAGGCAGTGGAATAGCCTAGAAAATGACGTAGTGGAGGCAGGAACCATACACAGTTTTAAGACAAGGTTTGATAAAGCTCATGGAGCGGGGAGAGAGAGGGCCCAGTAGCAACCGGTGAAGAGGCGGGGCCAGGAGCTAAGACTCGATCCCTGCAACCACAAATAGGTGAGTACAAATAGGTGAGTACACACACACACACACACACTTAGGGAGCACAGATACTGTGTGTGCCATTAACAAAGATCTTCAACACATCAATTGAAACTGGGCAACTCCCTGAGGTATGGAAGATGGCAAATGTAGTCCCAATTTTTAAAAAGGGAGACAGACATGAGGCACTAAACTACAGACCTGTATCACTAATGTGTATAGTATGCAAGGTTATGGAGAAGATCATCAGGAGGAGAGTGGTGGAGCACCTGGAAAGAAACAAGTGTATAATTGACAACCAGCACGGTTTCAGGGAAGGAAAATCCTGTGTCACAAACCTGCTGGAGTTTTATGACAAGGTGACAGAAGTAAGACAAGAGAGAGAGGGGTGGATCGACTGCATTTTTTTGGACTGCAAGAAGGCCTTCGACACAGTTCCTCACAAGAGGTTACTGCAAAAGCTAAAGGATCAGGCACACATAACAGGAAAGGCACTGCAATGGATCAGAGAATACCTGACAGGGAGGCAACAACGAGTCATGGTACGTGACGAGGTGTCAGAGTGGGCGCCTGTGACGAGGTGTCAGAGTGGGCGCCTGTGACAAGCGGGGTTCCACAGGGGTCAGTCCTAGGATCTGTGCTGCTCTTGGTATATGTAAATGACATAACGGAAGGGATAGACTCAGAATTGTCCCTGTTTGCAGATGATGTGAAGTTAATGGGAAGAATCAAATCAGATGAGGATCAGGCAGGACTACAAAGAGACCTGGACAGGCTACAAGCCTGGTCCAGCAACTCGCTCCTTGAGTTTAACCCTGCCAAATGCAAAGTCATGAAGATTGGGGAAGGGCAAAGAAGACCGCAGACACAATATAGTTTAGATGGCCAAAGACTGCAAACCTCACTCAAGGAAAAAGATCTGGGGGTGAGTATAACACCGAGCATATCTCCTGAGGTGCACATCAATCAGATAACTGCTGCAGCATACGGGCGTCTGGCAAACCTACGGATAGCATTCCGATACCTCAGTAAGGATTAGTTCAAGACTCTGTATACCATTTACGTCAGGCCCATACTGGAGTATGCAGCACCAGTTTGGAATCCACACCTAGTCAAGCATGTCAAGAAATTAGAGAAAGTGCAAAGGTTTGCAACAAGACTAGTCTCAGAGCTATGGGGATTGTCCTACGAAGAAAGGTTGAGGGAAATCGGCTTGACGACACTGGAGGACAGGAGGGTCAGGGGAGACATGATAACGACATATAAAATACTGCGCGGAATAGACAAGGTGGACAAAGACGGGATGTTCCAGAGATGGGACACAGACACAAGAGGTCACAATTGGAAGTTGAAGACTCAGATGAATCAAAGGGATGTTAGGAAGTATTTCTTCAGTCATAGAGTAGTCAGGCCGTGGAATAGCCTAGAAAGTGACATAGCGGAGGCGGGAACCATACATAGTTTTAAGGCGAGGTATGATAAAGCTCATGGGGCAGGGAGAGAGGGACCTAGTAGCAATCAACGAAGAGGCGGGGCCAGGAGCTATGAGTCGACCCCTGCAACCACAAATAGGTGAGTACATACACACAGGAGGAGCTGAGTCTCAACCCCTGCAACCACAATTAGGTGAGCACACACACACACACACCACACACACACACACACACACACACACACACACACACACACACACACACACACACACACACACACACACACACACAACATATATATATATGCAAGGAATTCGCGAGAGCATGCGAAATATACACAAACACTGATCTCTGGCTGAAGGAGACTCGAACCTACGAACCTTAGGACAAGGTACGCAGTGCTTTACCAATCTACCCACACTGGACCAATACCTTGGCAAGGTATTGGTCCAGTGTGTGGTAGATTGGTAAAGCACTGCGTACCCGTCCTAAGGTTCGTAGGTTCGAGTCTCCTTCACGCAGAGATCAGTGTTTACATATATAATATACATATATATATATATAATATATATAATATATATATATATATATATTTATATATATATATATATATATACATTTTGGGAGATATTAAGTGAATGTATAGGAGCCTTTGAACCAAGTGAGAGAGTAATTGTGGTAGGGGACCTGAATGCTAAAGTAGGAGAAACTTTTAGAGAGGGTGTGGTTTCTTTTTCTGTCTCATAAACACGCTAAGATAACAGGGATATCTTGCTACTCCTACTTACACTTTGGTCACACTTCACAGACCAGCACATGCATATATATATATACATACATCTAGGTTTTTCTCCTTTTTCTAAATAGCTCTTGTTCTTTTTTATTTCTTCTATTGTCCATGGGGAAGTGGAAAAGAATCTTTCCTCCGTAAGCCATGCGTGTCGTATGAGGCGACTAAAATGCCGGGAGCAATGGGCTAGTAAACCCTTCTTCCTGTATACAATTACTAAAAAAGAGAAGAAGAAAAACTTTTTATAAAACTGGGTTGCTTAAATGTGCGTGGATGTAGTGCGGATGACAAGAAACAGATGATTGCTGATGTTATGAATGAAAAGAAGTTGGATGTCCTGGCCCTAAGCGAAACAAAGCTGAAGGGGGTAGGAGAGTATTCAGTGGGGGGAAAATAAATGGGATTAAATCTGGAGTATCTGAGAGAGTTAGAGCAAAGGAAGGGGTAGCAGTAATGTTAAATGATCAGTTATGGAAGGAGAAAAGAGAATATGAATGTGTAAATTCAAGAATTATGTGGATTAAAGTAAAGGTTGGATGCGAGAAGTGGGTCATAATAAGCGTGTATGCACCTGGAGAAGAGAGGAATGCAGAGGAGAGAGAGAGATTTTGGGAGATGTTAAGTGAATGTATAGGAGCCTTTGAACCAAGTGAGAGAGTAATTGTGGTAGGGGACTTGAATGCTAAAGTAGGAGAAACTTTTAGAGAGGGTGTGGTAGGTAAGTTTGGGGGTGCCAGGTGTAAATGATAATGGGAGCCCTTTGATTGAACTTTGTATAGAAAGGGGTTTAGTTATAGGTAATACATATTTTAAGAAAAGAGGATAAATAAAGTATACACGATATGATGTAGGGCGAAATGACAGTAGTTTGTTGGATTATGTATTGGTAGATAAAAGACTGTTGAGTAGACTTCAGGATGTACATGTTTATAGAGGGGCCACAGATATATCAGATCACTTTCTAGTTGTAGCTACACTGAGAGTAAAAGGTAGATGGGATACAAGGATGAATAGAAGCATCAGGGAAGAGAGAGGTGAAGGTTTATAAACTAAAAGAGGAGGCAGTTAGGGTAAGATATAAACAGCTATTGGAGGATAGATGGGCTAATGAGAGCATAGGCAATGGGGTCGAAGAGGTTATGGGGGTAGGTTTTAAAATGTAGTGTTAGAGTGTTCAGCAGAAGTTTGTGGTTACAGGAAAGTGGGTGCAGGAGGGAAGAGGAGCGATTGGTGGAATGATGATGTAAAGAGAGTAGTAAGGGAGAAAAAGTTAGCATATGAGAAGTTTTTACAAAGTAGAAGTGATGCAAGGAGGGAAGAGTATATGGAGAAAAAGAGAGAAGTTAAGAGAGTGGTGAAGCAATGTAAAAGAGAGCAAATGAGAGAGTGGGTGAGATGTTATCAACAAATTTTGTTGAAAATAAGAAAAAGTTTTGGAGTGAGATTAACAAGTTAAGAAGCCTAGAGAACAAATGGATTTGTCAGTTAAAAATAGGAGAGGAGAGTTATTAATGGAGAGGTAGAGGTATTGGGAAGATGGAAGGAATATTTTGAGAATTGTTAAATGTTGATGAAGATAGGGAAGCTGTGATTTCGTGTATAGGGCAAGGAGGAATAACATCTTGTAGGAGTGAGGAAGAGCCAGTTGTGAGTTGTGGGGGAAGTTCGTGAGGCAGTAGGTAAAATGAAAGGGGGTAAGGCAGCCGGGATTGATGGGATAAAGATAGAAATGTTAAAAGCAGGTGGGGATATAGTTTTGGAGTGGTTGTGCAATTATTTAATAAATGTATGGAAGAGGGTAAGGTACTTAGGGATTGGCAGAGAGCATGCATAGTTCCTTTGTATAAAGGCAAAGGGGATAAAAGAGAGTGCAAAAATTATAGGGGATAGTCTGTTGAGTGTACCTGGTAAAGTGTATGGTAGAGTTATAATTGAAAGAATTAAGAGTAAGACGGAGAATAGGATAGCAGATGAACAAGGAGGCTTTAGGAAAGGTAGGGGGTGTGTGGACCAGGTGTTTACAGTGAAAATATAAGTGAACAGTATTTAGATAAGGCTAAAGAGGTCTTTGTGGCATTTATGGTTTTGGAAAAGGCGTATGACAGGGGGATAGGGGGCAATGTGGCAGATGTTGCAGGTGTATGGTGTAGGAGGTAGGTTACTGAAAGCAGTGAAGAGTTTTTACGAGGATAGTGAGGCTCAAGTTAGAGTATGTAGGAAAGAGGGAAATTATTTCCCAGTAAAAGTAGGCCTTAGACAGGATGTGTGATGTCACCGTGGTTGTTTAATATATTTATAGATGGGGTTGTAAGAGAAGTAAATGCGAGGGTCTTGGCAAGAGGCGTGGAGTTAAAAGATAAAGAATCACACATAAAGTGGGAGTTGTCACAGTTGCTCTTTGCTGATGACACTGTGCTCTTGGGAGATTCTGAAGAGAAGTTGCAGAGATTGGTGGATGAATTTGGTAGGGTGTGCAAAAGAAGAAAATTGAAAGTGAATACAGGAAAGAGTAAGGTTATGAGGATAACAAAAAGATTAGGTGATGAAACATTGGATATCAGATTGGAGGGAGAGAGTATGGAGGAGGTGAATGTATTCAGATATTTGGGAGTGGACATGTCAGCGGATGGGTTTATGAAAGATGAGGTGAATCATGGAATTAATGACGGGAAAAGGGTGAGTGGTGCACTTAGGAGTCTGTGGAGACAAAGAACTTTGTCCTTGGAGGCAAAGAGGGGAATGTATGAGAGTATAGTTTTACCAACGCTCTTATATGGGTGTGAACCATGGGTGATGAATGTTGCAGCGAGGAGAAGGCTGGAGGCAGTGGAGATGTCATGTCTGAGGGCAATGTGTGGTGTGAATATAATGCAGAGAATTCGTAGTTTGGAAGTTAGGAGGAGGTGCGGGATTACGAAAACTGTTGTCCAGAGGGCTGAGGAAGGGTTGTTGAGGTGGTTCGGACATGTAGAGAGAATGGAGCGACACAGAGTGACTTCAAGAGTGTATCAGTCTGTAGTGGAAGGAAGGCAGGGTAGGCATCAGCCTAGGAAAGGTTGGAGGGAGGGGGTAAAGGAGGTTTTGTGTGCGAGGGGCTTGGACTTCCACCAGGCATGCGTGAGCGTGTTTGATAGGAGTGAATGGAGACAAATGGTTTTTAATACTTGACATGCTGTTGGAGTGTGAGCAAAGTAACATTTATGAAGGGGTTCAGGGAAACTGGCAGGCTGGACTTGAGTCTTGGAGATGGGAAGTACAGTGCCTGCACTCTGAAGGAGGGGTGTTAATGTTGCAGTTTAAAAACTGTAGTGTAAAGCACCCTTCTGGCAAGACAGTGATGGAGTGAATGATGGTGAAAGTTTTTCTTTTTTGGGCCACCCTGCCTTGGTGGGAATCAGCCAGTGTGATAATAAAATAATAATAAAATAATTATATATATATATATAATATATACAGTGGACCCCCGCATAACGATTACCTCCGAATGCGACCAATTATGTAAGTGTATTTATGTAAGTGCGTTTGTACGTGTATGTTTGGGGGTCTGAAATGGACTAATCTACTTCACAATATTTCTTATGGGAACAAATTCGGTCAGTTACTGGCACCTGAACATACTTCTGGGAGTGAAAAAATATCGTTAACCGGGGGTCCACTGTATGTATATATATATATATATATATATGTATATTATATATATATATATATATATACACACAAATACATACAGACATATATACAGATGTATATACACACACAGATGAATATTGACGTATATATGCTTACACGGGGAACAAAGTGCTAGTAACCCCTTCTCCTGTATACATTACTAAAGGCAAAAAGAGAAACTTTTGTTTTTCTTTTTTGGGCCACCCTGCTTCGGTGGGATACGGCCATTTTTGTTGAAAGAAGATGCAAACACAGACTTACATACATACATATATATCCACATTATTTTAAATTAAGGTTTCCCTAGCAGTCAATGCAGCTACGAGAACATGTTCCTGCAAATATGTGCAAGTGCTCATACAGGTTATACTCGGTCAAGAATTTTCGTCCACAATTTTCACATTTAAAAGGGTTATAGTTTGCTGTATTAGGTATTTCTGACACAAGATTTTCTCTTTTCTTTTTCTGCAAATATATATATGGAAGAGTTCTAGCACATGATCCATTGTGACCTAATTTTTCTATGGTTTGGTGTGTTTGGCATTTGCTTTTCAATGGAACATGATAGTTATGATGATTCTTTATTGCTTGTCTCTTACATTTATGCTCATTACTGCAACAGAAGTTTTCTTCCTTCTTATGGCAGTCATCATACTGATGCAAGGAATACTCGCCATGTTTAGATGTAGTGGAGTGACTGGTATCTACACAGGTCTCCATACCAACACAAGACTTTTCTGCTGAATCACGGCAATAGTCATTGTAAGATATATTAGAGTGCTGGTAATGAATTTTACTTCTACCAATTATGCTAGAATTTGGAATACTAACATCTTTCCATCCATTTAACTTTTGTTGATAACTAATATGCAAGTTACTGTTTGAACTTTTCAATATCTGCCTTGTTTTACAATGCTTGATTGTTACCTCATCATGGACATAGCTAGCTGCTTTTCTTTTAAGCCCATTTCCCCTTACACAAAAATTACAATGTTGCTTATTTATACATAGAGCACTGTCTTGTTGATGATCTTGATTACTGTTATTGCCGTACTCTTGAGCTGAATCAAGACAACCATTACTGATTTTTAGTATTTTTTTCTTATTTCTGTTTCTTGTAACATGCTCTACCTTTCCACTGAATTGCTTCTTATTTTTATTTTTCACATTATTGTTGTGTACAGCATGAGTGAGCTCATTCTGGAAAGAGTGTTTATTTTCTCTCTGGATAAATTGCCAAGAAAACCTTACATCACAACCATCAATAATTCTGTTATGATTATCACACTTAGAGTCATATAAGTAGGTATTGCAGCCGCAAACAATGGCACCGTCACTATGGTTGCAACACTGAATATCTCTGACATAATCATGAGAATTGTTATGAGCACTACTGGTATAATTTACAGGTCTGCCAAAAGACGATCTTTTAGGTTGGCATTTCTTAAAAGTTTTATGGTACAAGAACCTACTAGAACCTAAACCTTGGCCAAAGTCAGCACCAGAACTTGTACCAAGATAATGGCATCTATTTGGATAAATACTTTGAGAGAAAGAACTGCTACTAACACTAGGATATAAAGAACTACAAGAGTTTGACTTATGAAAAGATGAACATTTGAGATTAAACCAGTTACCCACAAACCCGGCAGGTCTGACAATGCTATCCAAGGACTTGCTGGTACAGATACTGAGTTCGGAAAACATACTTGAAAGATCAGCAATGGAAGGCATGTTTAAGGCAGTGGCACTGCTGGAGGACTCACGACTGACAGCATGATGGGAGGAACTATTATGACTGACAAGATGATGGGAGGAATTATTATGATTAACAGCATGATGGGAGGAACTGTTATGACTGACAGCATGATGTGAAGAACTGTTATGACTGACAGCATAATGTGAAGAACTGTTATGACTGGCAGCATGATGTGAAGAACTGTTATGACTGACAGCATGATGTGAAGAACTGTTATGATTGGCAGCATGATGTGAAGAACTGTTATGATTGGCAGCATGATGTGAAGAACTGTTATGACTAGACAGCATGATGTGAAGAACTTATGATTGGCAGAATGATGTGAAAACGTTATGACTGACAGCATGATGTGAAGAACTGATATGACTGACAGCATGATGTGAAGAACTGTTATGATTGGCAGCATGATATGAAGAACTGTTATGATTGGCAGCATGATATGAAGAACTGTTACAACTGACAGCATGATGTGAAGAACTGTTATGACTGACAGCATGATGTGAAGAACTGTTATGACTGACAGCATGATGTGAAGAACTGTTATGATTGGCAGCATGATGTGAAGAACTGTTATGATTGGCAGCATGATGTGAAGAACTGTTATGATTGGCAGCATGATGGGAAGAACTGTTATGACTGACAGCATAATGTGAAGAACTGTTATGACTGACAGCATGATGGGAAGAACTGTTACAACTGACAGCATGATGTGAAGAACTGTTATGATTGGCAGCATGATGTGAAGAACTGTTATGACTGACAGCATGATGTGAAGAACTGTTATGATTGGCAGCATGATGTGAAGAACTGTTATGATTGGCAGCATGATGTGAAGAACTGTTATGATTGGCAGCATGATGTGAAGAACTGTTATGACTGGCAGCATGATGTGAAGAACTGTTATGACTGGCAGCATGATGTGAAGAATTGTTATAGCTGACAGCAGGATGGGAGGAATTATGATTGACAGCATTCCATGAAGAACTATTGTGACTGACAGCATGATCTGAGAGCCTATTGGAGTTAGGAATAGGAAGTGAAAACTTGTTGGGACTGAGTGTACAGAATGAAGACACACTGCAATTAGGACCCTGAACTGAGGGAACTGTGATATTACCTGTTAGGTTGACACACTCTGGGAGCCTCCTGGTATTACTGCTGATACTGAAACTCTGGGACTCCCACAGTGGTTGAGAGGAATGCTGAGCCTATTACACTGATCAGGGGAAATATTGAGCCTATTACACTGATCAGGAAGAATGCTGAACCTATCAGGAGTCATGTTAGTATTGTTACAGTGATCAGGAGTCATGCTGGGATTGTTACAGTGATCAGGAGTCATGCTGGGATTGCTACAGTGATCAGGAGTCATTCTGGGATTGTTACAGTGATCAGGAGTCATGCTAGTATTGTTACAGTAATCAGGAGCCATGCTGGGGTTGTTACAGTGATCAGGAGCCATGCTGGGATTGTTACAGTGATCAGGAGTCATACTGGGATTGTTACAGTGATCAGGAGGCCTACTAGGATTGTTACAGTGATCAGGAGTCATACTGGGATTGTTACAGTAATCAGGAGGCCTACTAGGATTGTTACAGTGATCAGGAGCCATGCTGGGATTGTTACAGTGATCAGGAGTCATGCTGGGATTGTTAAAGTGATCAGGAGTCATGCTGGGATTGTTACAGTGATCAGGAGTCATGCTAGGATTGTTACAGTGATCAGGAGGCATGCTGGGATTGTTACAGTGATCAGGAGTCATGCTGGGACTGTTACAGTGATCAGGAGTCATGCTGGGATTGTTACAGTGATCAGGAGTTATCCTGGGGTTGTTACAGTGATCAGGAGTCATGCTAGGATTGTTACAGTGACCAGGAGTCATGCTGGGATTGTTACAGTGATCAGGAGTCATGCTGGGATTGTTACAGTGATCAGGAGGCATGCTGGGATTGTTACAGTGATCAGGGTCATGCTGGGATTGTTACAGTGATCAGGGGTCATGCTGGAAACGTTACAGTGATCAGGAGTCATGCTGGGATTGTTACAGTGATCAAGAGGCATGCTGGGATTGTTACAGTGATCAGGAGTCATGCTGGGATTGTTACAGTGATCAGGAGGCATGCTGGGATTGTTACAGTGATCATGTGGCATGCTGGGATTGTTACAGTGATCAGGAGTCATGCTTGGATTGTTACAGTTATCAGGAGTCATGCTGGGAATGTTACAGTGATCAGGAGGCATGCTGGGATTGTTACAGTGATCAGGAGGCCTACTAGGATTGTTACAGTGATCAGGAGTCATGCTGGGATTGTTACAGTGATCAGGAGGCCTACTAGGATTGTTACAGTGATCAGGAGGCCTACTAGGATTGTTACAGTAATCAGGAGGCATGCTGGGATTGTTACAGTGATCAGGGGTCATGCTGGGATTGTTACAGTGATCAGGAGGCATGCTGGGATTGTTACAGTGTCATGTAGCATGCTGGTTGTACAGTGATCAGGAGTCATGCTGGATTGTTACAGTGATCAGATCCATGCTGGATTGTACAGTGATCAGGGGGCTGCTGGATTGTACAGTGATCAGGAGGCCTTACTAGGATGTTACAGTGAATCAGGAGTCCATACTGGATTGTACAGTGATCAGATGGGCCTACTAGGATTTGTTACAGTGATCAGGAGGCTACTAGTATTGTTACAGTGATCATGTGGCCATGCTGGGATTGTTAGAGTAATCAAACCTGCTGGGACATATCAATGTAATCGGAGCTGATCGAATCTGGTAAGTGATTAGACATGCTGGTACTGGTACAGTGATCAGGACCTCCTAGAATTGGTACAGTAATCAGGACTGCTGGATGATACAGTGATCAGACCTCTGGATGGTACAGTGATAGGACTTGGCTGGACTGGTACAGTGATCAGATCCTGCTGGACTGGTACAGTGATTAGACATGCTGGACTGGTTAAGTGATAAGACTGCCTAGATTGGTACAGTGATCAGGACCTGCTGGACTGTACAGTGATCAGACCTCCTGGATGGTTACAGTGATCAGAGCCTGCTGGACTGTTACAGTGATCAGACTGCTGTATTGGGTACAGTATCAGACTGCTGGGATTGTCACACTGCTCAGACTGCCTGGATTTTAGAGTGATCAGGAAGCACATGGCATTCTCAAGTGATAGACAGCTGTCTTAAGTGATCGGAGTCAACTGAATGTACGTGATCAGGAGTCATGCTGGAATGTTACGATGATCAGGAGTCATGTGGATTGTTACAGTGATCAGGAGCATCTGGATTGATTACAATGATAATGAGCATGCTGGGATTGTTACAGTGATCAGGAGTCATGCTGGGATTGTTACAGTGATCAGGAGGCATGCTGGGATTGTTACAGTGATCATGTGGCATGCTGGGATTGTTACAGTGATCAGGAGTCATGCTGGGATTGTTACAGTGATCAGGAGTCATGCTGGGATTGTTACAGTGAACAGGAGGCATGCTGGGATTGTTACAGTGATCAGGAGGCCTACTAGGATTGTTACAGTGATCAGGAGTCATGCTGGGATTGTTACAGTGATCAGGAGGCCTACTAGGATTGTTACAGTGATTAGGAGGCCTACTAGGATTGTTACAGTGATCATGTGGCATGCTGGGATTGTTAGAGTAATCAAACCTACTGGGACTATCAATGTAATCAGGCCTGTTCGAACTGGTACAGTGATTAGACCTGCCTGGTCTGGTACAGTGATCAGACCTGCCTGAATTGGTACAGTAATCAGACTTGCCTGGACTGGTACAGTAATCAGACCTGCCTGGACTGATACGGTGATCAGACCTGCCTGGACTGGTACAGTGATTGGACTTGGCTGGACTGGTACAGTGATCAGACCTGCCTGGACTGGTACAGTGATCAGACTTGCCTGGACTGGTATAGTGATCAGACCTGCCTGGATTGGTACAGTGATCAGACCTGCCTGGACTGGTACAGTGATCAGACCTGCCTGGACTGGTACAGTGATCAGACCTGCCTGTATTGGTACAGTTATCACACCTGCTGGTATTGTCACACTGCTCAGACCTGCCTGGACACTTAGAGTGATCAGGAAGCACGATGGCACTCTCATAGTGATTAGAAACAGTCTCGTCTTCAAAGGATCTGTGAGAACTAATACTGTGCTCAGTGATCTTGTCATCATGAGTACCAGAGTCATGGGACCTAGTAACACTGTTACCCTCTTCAAGTGATTTGAGAGAACTGATATGATCATAACAATACTTTTTATGACAGACATTAGAGATATGCTCAGAGATATTCCTAAGACAGGCTGATCCAGGCACACTAAGACTGAATTTGACATTGCAGTGCTCTGCAAAATCATCATTTTGAACAAACGTCTTGGATTTCATAAAATGATTCTTACTGCCGTTCACTTCATCCTTTCGTAATGTTCTGCTGAGTCCAGTATCATGTTTTCTTTTCAAGTTACTTTGTTTGCTAGACATTTCTTTAGTGGATTTTTTGTCATGCTTCTCAGCATTTTGTTTGGTGATCTGCTGGCATCTGTGTTCGTGTTGAAGGAAATACTTCCGAGTGCTGAATAATATCTTGCATTCACTGCACCATCGCTGAAGGTCCCGTTCTATGCAAATGAAAAAAGTTATAAAGTACATTATAGTATATTCATTCATGAACTAACTAAAAGTTATATCCTGAAATTTTACTGTATTATTACCTTGAAGGACATATCGATTAAGGCATCAGTTCAAAAGAGTTATCATTATTTAAAGAGATCTTCCCCATACAGAATTAACCTTCAAATCTTCAAATGGGCACTCAAAACAATATGAAGTTCAATGAGGAGAAATTTCAATTACTCAGATATGGTAGGTAAGACACACAGGCAACAGCTAGGCAACTTTATTCCGAAATGTTTCGCCTACACAGTAGGCTTCTTCAGTCGAATACAGAAAGTAGGCAGGAACAGTAGAGATGTTTACCTGGAGTTTACCTGGAGAGAGTTCCGGGGGTCAACGCCCCCGCGGCCCGGTCTGTGACCAGGCCTCCTGGTGGATCAGAGCCTGATCAACCAGGCTGTTGCTGCTGGCTGCACGCAAACCAACGTACGAGCCACAGCCCGGCTGATCAGGAACTGACTTTAGGTGCTTGTCCAGTGAAGACGATGTAATCAGTCCGTCACCATTGAAGTCATAGAATTTGAGGTTGTCAGTCCCTCAGCCTGGGGAAGTTCAGTTCCATAGTCAGGAACTATCTGAAGATCAAGCGAGAGTGCGGAGACTTAAATACTGTCGGAAGGAGAGGTGCAGAGTAGTAGTAATAGCGAGAATGTAGCCACTGAGAGGTTATGTCCCTCTCAGATCCAACAATTCTCACTTGAAAAGGTTGTCCAAGGTGTTTTCTGTACCAAGATGCCATGTGTTGCAGTGTCTGACAAGATGAACATCAAAATGGTATACAATACCGACAGGTTGATAGGTAAGACGCATAGGCAACAGTTAGGCAACTCTATTCCGAAACGTTTTGCCTACACAGTAGGCTTCTTCAGTCGAATACAGAAAGTAGGCAGGAACAGTAGAGATGTGAAGACGATGTAATCAGTCCATCACCCTTGAAGTCATAGAATTTGAGGTTGTCAGTCCCTCAGCCTGGAGAAGTTCAGTTCCATAGTCAGGAACTATCTGAAGATCAAGCGAGAGTGCGGAGACTTAAATACTGTCGGAAGGAGAGGTGCAGAGTAGTAGTAATAGGGAGAATGTAGCCACTGAGAGGTCGTGTCCCTCTGAGATCCAACAATTCTCACTTGAAAAGGTTGTCCAAGGTGTTTTCTGTACCAAGATACTAACTGTTGCCTATGTGTCTTAACTACCAACCTGTCGGTATTGTATACCATTTTGATGTTCATCTTGTCAGACACTGCAACACAAGGCATCTTGGTACAGAAAACACCTTGGACAACCTTTTCAAGTGAGAACTGTTGGATCTGAGAGGGACATGACCTCTCAGTGGCTACATTCTCACTACTACTACTACTCTGCACCTCTACTTCTGACAGTATTTAAGTCTCCGCACTCTCGCTTGATCTTCAGATAGTTCCTGACTATGGAACTGAGCTTCTCCAGGCTGAGGGACTGACAACCTCAAATTCTACGACTTCAAGGGTGATGGACTGATTACATTGTCTTCACATCTCTACTGTTCCTGCCTACTTTCTGTATTCGACTGAAGAAGCCTACAGTGTAGGCGAAACGTTTCGGAATAAAGTTGCCTAACTGTTGCCTATGTGTCTTACCTACCAACCTGTCAGTATTGTATACCATTTTGATACTCAGATATGGAAAACTTGAGGAAATTAAAACAGTATCAGGGGTATACAGCAAATTCTAGCCATACAATGGAGGAAAAAAGTAATGTGAAGGACCCGGGAGTCATAATGTCAGAGGATCTCACCTTCAAAGACCACAACAATGTATCCACTGCATCCACTAGAAAAATGATAGGATGGATAATGAGAACCTTGTTCTCTCTAGGCTGAAATACTGCTGTACACTAACTGCTCCCTTTAAGGTAGGCAAAACTGCTGACCTGGAGAGTGAACAGAGAACTTTCACGGCACACATAAGTACAGTCAAGCACATAAGTTACTGGGAACGGTATTCCCTGAACCACAGGCGAGAAAGATATGTGATAATATATACGTACTTGGAAAATCCAAGAAGGATTAATACCAAACTTGCACATGAAAATCACTCCCTATGAAAGCAAAAGACTCAGCAGGAGATGCCCCTTCGGGAGATGCAGGGGCACCATTTGCTGGAGGGTTCCGTGGAGATGATGGTTGGAGATAAACACACTTGCTGGGTTGTATTTACTTATATTAGCAAAGTTGTCAGTGGAAGGCCCAGCCTAGCCTGTTGCCTGTAGATCTATCCATGAACTGAGAAAGGGACAGGGTGACTCCCGCCCACAAGCAGCACTGTGTGACGTCCCATGTTAGCCGCTAAGTCTAGCAAGGGGTCGTCTATATAATACATATGGATGGTACTATGATACTCAGGTATGCTACACAACATATACAGGGGATCAGCAACTATGCTGACAACTCCCACACACCAGCCAGGGTACTTCCCCACACACCACCCAGGGTACTTTCTCACACACCAGCCAGGGTACTTCCCCACTATACCAGCCAGGGTACTTCCCCACACACCAGCCAGGGTACTTCCCCACATACCAGCCAGGGTACTTCCCCACACACCAGCCAGGGTACTTCCCCACATACCAGCCAGGGTACTTCCCCACACACATGATTTGATTTGAGTGGAACTTGTATATTAGTGAATAGAATTAACAAAGCTTATTGCTTGGGAAGCACTGAAAATTGGGATGGGTAAATACAAATGTTTGTGGGATGGTTTGTGAAGGACCTGCCTAGTATGGGCCAACAGGCCTGCTGCAGTGTTCCTGCTTTCTTATGTGCAAACATTTATGGATGAACATCACCCTGACACAGCTGTTGCAGGCCATGCTGGCAACATCTATAATGACAATGTTGTGTCCCATTTTAGGGAAATGTTAAAGAGATGCCAGAAACAGAGCTCTCTGAACAGATATTTAGTGCCACAGGTGTGCAGTGACTCTCAAGCTGGTCCTAGTAGCATTAACAAGCAAAGAAGGGAAGTGACCCAGGAAAAGGGCTTGGTACATGAAGTCTTTATGGAAGGGGACTCCCCTTCCAAACAATAGTACACCCCCATCCTCTCCCCTCCTTCCATCTCATCACTCATCAATAAGTCTTCAAGAAAGGTAAGTGTCATTTTAGTAATGTTTTACTCTGCATGTCTCACTGTTTTCTGTGTAGAGAAATGTATATTTCATGTAAAAAATTATTTTGTATAATACTTTTGGGTGTCTGGAATGGATTAATTGGATTTCCATTATTTCTTTTGGGGAAAATTAATCAGGATTAAGTCAAATTCAGTATAAGACACTCTCTCTGGAATGGATTAATTACATTATCTGGGGTCCACTGTGCAGGTTTTCATTTATACATCACTTGGCAGGGTGGTAGTACCTCCCTGGGCAGCAGATGTCTACCAATCTACTACCTAGGATAGGATTTTCTATTACATTTATATAATTTTAGTGATGACAGTTTTTTGTCAATGATGATGTCAAGGTTCCTTTCTTTTCTGGTACCTTAGTGCCTTTTCTGGTTCCTGTAGTGTATATTATTCAGCAATATCAGGTGCTAATCAAGGTGCTTAATCAAGTTCTAAAGTGTTATCTATTTAAGTTTAGTTTACTATACCTGGAGAGGGTTTTAGAAGTCAACGTCCCCATGGCCCAGTCTGTGACCAGGCCTCATGGTGGATCAGGGCCTGATCAACCAGGCTGTTACTGTTGGCTGCATGCAACTCGACGTACGAACCACAGCCTGGCTGGTCAGGTACTAACTTTAGGTGCCTGCCCAGCACCTTCTTGAAGACAGCCAGGGGTCTATTGGTAATCCCCCATGAGTATGCTGGGAGGCAGTTGAACAGTTTTGGGCCCATAACACTTACTGTGTTGTCTCTTATCGTGCTAGTGGCACCCCCGCTTTTCATTGGGGGGATGTTGCATCGTCTGCCAAGTTTTTTTGCTTTCAAAGGGAGTGATTTTTGTGTGCAAGTTTGGAACTAATCTCTTTAAGATTTTCCAAGTGTATATAATTATGTATCTCTCCCGCCTGCATTCTAGGGAATACAGGTTGAGGAACTTCAAGCGCTCCCAGTAATTGAGGTATTTTATCACAGTAATGTGTGCTGTGAAGGTTCTCTGTACATTTTCTAGGTCAGCAATTTTACCTGCCTTGAAAGGTGCTGTTAGTGTGCAGCAATATTCCAGCTAAGATAGAACAAGCGACCTGAAGTGTGTCATCATGGCCTTAGCATTCCTAGTTTTGAAGGATCTCATTATCCATCCTGTCATTTTTCTAGCAGAAGTGACTAATACAATGTTGTGGTCTTTGAAAATGAGATACTCTGACATTATCACTCCCAGGTCTTTTTTTTTTTATTATTATCACACTGGCCAATTCCCACCAAGGCAGGGTGGCCCGAAAAAGAAAAACTTTCACCATCATTCACTCCATCACTGTCTTGCCAGAAGGGTGCTTTACACTACAGTTTTTAAACTGCAACATTAACACCCCTCCTTCAGAGTGCAGGCCTCAAGTCCGGCCTGCCGGTTTCCCTGAACCCCTTCATAAATGTTACTTTGCTCACACTCCAACAGCACGTCAAGTATTAAAAACCATTTGTCTCCATTCACTCCTATCAAACACGCTCACGCATGCCTGCTGGAAGTCCGAGCCCCTCGCACACAAAACCTCCTTTACCCCCTCCCTCCAACCTTTCCTAGGCTGAACCCTACCCCGCCTTCCTTCCACTACAGACTGATACACTCTTGAAGTCATTCTGTTTCGCTCCATTCTCTCTACATGTCCAAACCACCTCAACAACCCTTCCTCAGCCCTCTGGACAACAGTTTTGGTAATCTCGCACCTCCTCCTAACTTCCAAACTACGAATTCTCTGCATTATATTCACACCACACATTGCCCTCAGACATGACATCTCCACTGCCTCCAGCCTTCTCCTCGCTGCAACATTCATCACCCATGCTTCACACCCATATAAGAGCATTGGTAAAACTATACTCTCATAAATTCCCCTCTTTGCCTCCAAGGACAAAGTTCTTTGTCTCCACAGACTCCTAAGTGCAACCACCACCCTTTTCCCCTCATCAATTCTATGATTCACCTCATCTTTCATAGACCCATCCGCTGACACGTCCACTCCCAAATATCTGAATACAGTCACCTCCTCCATACTCTCTCCCTCCAATCTGATATCCAATCTTTCATCACCTAATCTATTTGTTATCCTCATAACCTTACTCTTTCCTGTATTCACTTTTAATTTTCTTCTTTTGCATATCCTACCAAATTCATCCACCAATCTCTGCAACTTCTCTTCAGAATCTCCCAAGAGCACAGTGTCATCAGCAAAGAGCAACTGTGACAACTCCCACTTTATGTGTGATTCTTTATCTTTTAACTCCACGCCTCTTGCCAAGACCCTCGCATTTACTTCTCTTACAACCCCATCTATAAATATATTAAACAACCACAGTGACATCACACATCCTTGTTTAAGGCCTACTTTTACTGGGAAATAATTTCCCTCTTTCCTACATACTCTAACTTGAGCCTCACTATCCTCGTAAAAACTCTTCACTGCTTTCAGTAACCTACCTCCTACACCATACACCTGCAACATCTGCCACATTGCCCCCCTATCCACCCTGTCATACGCTTTTTCCAAATCCATAAATGCCACAAAGACCTCTTTAGCCTTATCTAAATACTGTTCACTTATATGTTTCACTGTAAACACCTGGTCCACACACCCCCTACCTTTCCTAAAGCCTCCTTGTTCATCTGCTATCTTATTCTCCGTCTTACTCTTAATTCTTTCAATAATAACTCTACCATACACTTTACCAGGTATACTCAACAGACTTATCCCCCTATAATTTTTGCACTCTCTTTTGTCCCCTTTGCCTTTATACAAAGGAACTATGCATGCTCTCTGCCAATCCCTAGGTACCTTACCCTCATCCATACATTTATTAAATAATTGTACCAACCACTCCAAAACTATATCCCCACCTGCTTTTAACATTTCTATCTTTATCCCATCAATCCCAGCTGCCTTACCCCCTTTCATTTTACCTGACTGCCTCACGAACTTCCCCCACACCCAACAGGCTCTTCCTCACTCCTACAAGATGTTATTCCTCCTTGCCCTATACACGAAATCACAGCTTCCCTATCTTCATCAACATTTAACAATTCCTCAAAATATTCCCTCCATCTTCCCAATACCTCTAACTCTCCATTAATAACTCTCCTCTCCTATTTTTAACTGACAAATCCATTTGTTCTCTAGGCTTCCTTAACTTGTTAATCTCACTCCAAAACTTTTTCTTATTTTCAACAAAATTGTTGATAACATCTCACCAACCCCTCATTTGCACTCTTTTTACACTGCTTCACCACTCTCTTAACCTCTCTCTTTTTCTCCATATACTCTTCCCTCCTTGCATCACTTCTACTTTGCAAAAACTTCTCATATGCTAACTTTTTCTGCCTTACTACTCACTTTACATCATCATTCCACCAATTGCTCCTCTTCCCTCCTGCACCCACTTTCCTGTAACCACAAACTTCTGCTGAACACTCTAACACTACATTTTTAAACCTACCCCATACCCAGATCTTTTACATTAGTTTTTCGCTCTATTGTGTGGTTGGAATTTGTTTTATACTCAATATAGTTTTAATTTCCTCACATTTTCCATATAAGAGTAACTGAAATTTCTCATCACTGAACCTCATACTCAGTAACTCATTTTTTTGCTTTAAATAATATTCTCAATCCATATATTTATCCTTGATAGTAGTTACATATTAGAAATTCTTTCTCAATTTGTTATTTTTTACAGCTTATTCTTTAGTTACTTTTATCTGATACATAGCTACATTCTCCATTAGAAACAATGCTAGAAAGCAAAATCCCAAACTCAAACATCCAACCAAAAGACTACCTCACTGGCAACTACCCAAATACTCAATTTTTAGCCCCAACAAATCCTACTGAAATCTCGCTCATCATCAAAACACTACAGAACAAGTCAGGAGACCTAAATAACTTACCACAACTCATGTATAAAAAAGCTTTTCATGTGTTGTCACCAATTATTGCAACTCTTTATAACAAATCCACTGAATCTTCCACCTTCTCATCCATACTCAAGACAGCAAAGGTCATCCTGAAACTCAAGGAGGGTGATCCAAATGAACTGAACAACGATAGGCCTATATCAAACTAGCCCCTACTATCTAAAATTTTCGAAAAATGAATTCACAAACAAATCTACTCCTACTTTGTATCCCACAACATGCTTAGCCCCTATCAGTTTGAATTCAGACTGGAAAAAGAACTAATGATTCTATTATACATATGCTTGACCTAATATATTCTGCACTCGAAAAAAATTATTTTCCCTTAGGACTTTTCATAGACTTAAGAAAAACTTTTGATACAGTTCACCATGATCTACTGTACCTAAAACTCGAACATTATGGGGCCACAGGACACTCTCTCAATGACCTAAAATCTTATCTTAGCAAAAGAACAAATGGAGCCGCCACCACTACACAACCTGTTCTTGTTGGAGTCCCACAGGGAAGTGTCCTTGGCCCACTTCTCTTTCTCATTTACATCAATGACCTCACAAACGCATCTAATCTCCTTAAACCCATTTTATTTGCAGATGACACTACTTATGTCTTCTCTCACCCAAACCTAACCATACTAACAGACACTGTTAATGATGAACTGCTAAAAATATCTACTTGGATGACTACCAACAAACTTACACTCAATATAGACAAAACCTACTTCATGCTATTTAGAAACAGAGCTTCAAATGTACAGGTAAACATATTGATAAATGGCTCACTCATTTCTAGACAGACAGAGGGCAAATTTCTAGGTCTCCACCTTGACTGCAGTCTCAAATTTCAGATGCACATACAGCAAATTTGCAAGTCTCCAAAACTGTAGGCATCCTTTCAAAGATATGGTACTACACACCCCAATCAGCTCTTCTTGCTCTGTACCACTCTCTCGTTTACCCTTACCTCACCTATGGTATTTGTGCATGGGGCTCAACCACAGTAAATCACCTTAAACCTTTAATAACATAACAAAAAGCTGCAGTGCCATTGATTACTAACTCCTGCACTAGACAACATACTCCACCGCTTTTCAAGAGTCTTAACTTGCTGAATATACAATATATCCACACTTATTATTGTGCCTACTACATACACTGAACACTACACTCAAATATAAACCCTCCTCTCAAACCCCTCCTTGATAACTATAACAGAACACAGCCATAACATGAGACACAAGTCACTCTTCGATATCCCTCATGTCCATCTCTCCCTATGCAAAAATGCTATGCATGTAAAGGGCTTGAAGATCTGGAATTCATTGCCAGAACACACTAAAGGACCCCTGCCTGCAAATCAGTTTAAGGCCCTTCTTAGAAATCACCTCATCACCCAAAATTAACCAGACAAACCATACTTAATACCTACCAGTCAGTCAAAAGCTACTTAAAAAACACTTCTAAATAATTTAAGACTGCTCAACTTAAAATTATTTCAATTTCATTACTGCATATTGTGCTGAGTATTGCTCAACCATTTACTCATTACTTCAAAATTAGGATGTTTAAATTTCAGTGTTTTAAATAGTATACTAAACTGTAACACGTACATTATATTATAAATTGTTTTATATTGTTCTATTGTGATACTGTAATTTTTATAAACTAATTTTATAGTGTAATTATTCTCTACTGAATTTCTCTACTAGACTTATTAAAGCCATATAGCATTACCTAATAATACTCAATTCTCTTGTACTCATTGTAACTCATCTAATGACCATATAAACTGTTACTGCCTTATTTATCTTAAGTTAATTTTAAGTTTGCTCAAAATGTTCTGCATACAAAGGGACTTTTGGCATGTACACCCACCTATTATATTCCTTTGTACAACCATGTATCATGTCAAAATAAAATTATTCTTTCTTTCAACACACTGGCGTATCCCACCGAGGCGGGGTGGCCCAAAAGGAAAAACGAAAGTTTCTCCTTTTACATTTAGTAATATATACAGGAGAAGAGGTTACTAGCCCCTTACTCCCGGCATTTTAGTCACCTCTTACAACACGCATGGCTTACGGAGGAAGAATTCTGTTCCACTTCCCCATGGAGATAAGAGGAAATAAACAAGAATAAGAACTAGAAAGAAAATAGAAGAAAACCCAGAGGGGTGTGTATATATATGCTTGTACATGTATGTGTAGTGTGACCTAAGTGTAAGTAGAAGTAGCAAGACGTACCTGAAATCTTGTGTTCATGAGACAGAAAAAAGGACACCAGCAATCCTACCATCATGTAAAACAATTACAGGCTTTCGTTTTACACTCACTTGGCAGGACGGTAGTACCTCCCTGGGCAGTTGCTGTCTACCAACCTACTACCTAGGAAATAAAATTATTATTATTATTATTATTATTATTATTATTATCCCCTTGGACTTCCAGCAAGCGTGCGTGAGCGTGTTAGATAGGAGTGAATGGAGACGAATGGTACTTGGGACCTGACAATCTGTTGGAGTGTGAGCAGGGTAATATTTAGTGAAGGGATTCAGGGAAACCGGCTATTTTCATATAGTCAGACTTGAGTCCTGGAAATGGGAAGTACAATGCCTGCACTTTAAAGGAGGGGTTTGGGATATTGGCAGTTTGGAGGGATATGTTGTGTATCTTTATATGTGTATGCTTCTAAACTGTTGTATTCTGAGCACCTCTGCAAAAACAGTGATAATGTGTGAGTGTGGTGAAAGTGTTGAATGATGATGAAAGTGTTTTCTTTTTGGGGATGTTCTTTCTTTTTTGGGTCACCCTGCCTCAGTGGGAGATGGCCGACTTGTTGAAAAAAAAAAAAAAATTAACCCCTTGTTTACCTGGAGTTTACCTGGAGAGAGTTCTGGGGTCAACGCCCCCGCGGCCCGGTCTGTGACCAGGCCTCCTGGTGGATCAGAGCATGATCAACCAGGTTGTTACTGCTGGCTGCATGCAAACCAACGTATGAGCCACAGCCTGGCTGGTCAGTAACCGACTTTAGGTGCTTGTCCAGTGCCAGCTTGAAGACTGCCAGGGGTCTGTTGGTAATCCCCCTTATGTATGCTGGGAGGCAGTTGAACAGTCTCGGGCCCCTGACACTTATTGTATGGTCTCTTAACGTGCTAGTGACACCCCTGCTTTTCATTGGGGGATGTTGCATCGTCTGCCAAGTCTTTTGCTTTCGTAGTGAGTGATTTTCGTGTGCAAGTTCGGTACTAGTCCCTCTAGGATTTTCCAGGTGTATATAATCATGTATCTCTCCCGCCTGTGTTCCAGGGAATACAGGTTTAGGAACCTCAAGCGCTCCCAGTAATTGAGGTGTTTTATCTCCGTTATGCGCGCCATGAAGGTTCTCTGTACATTTTCTAGGTCAGCAATTTCACCTGCCTTGAAAGGTGCTGTTAGTGTGCAGCAATATTCCAGCCTAGATAGAACAAGTGACCTGAAGAGTGCCATCATGGGCTTGGCATCCCTAGTTTTGAAGGCTCTCATTATCCATCCTGTCATTTTTCTAGCAGATGCGATTGATACAATGTTATGGTCCTTGAAGGTGAGATCCTCCAACATGATCACTCCCAGGTCTTTGACGTTGGTGTTAAACAGCACAAATAATCCTAAAATTAATTTGCATTACTACACTGCCAGTCAGACTAAAGCTGTACTCAGTGCCAACAAGTACATAACTGTATTCAATTACAATATCCGATAATTGAGTACACACTATGATGACCTCCTGACACTTGTTAATTCTCTAAATGTTAACACATCCTTTACCATTCTCATTGAAATCTGGCTCAAACATGATATAACAGACATCTTTGTCTTACCTGGTTACACAACCATACACAACTGCAGGTCTGATAAATCAGGAGGAGGTACTGCTATCTACTACTCTAATGAACTAAAATGTATTAAATCTACTTTCACCATTGATGAATATGGTGAATATATATTTGCCAAATTCACATCCAAAAACCTAAAAAAAATAAAAAAAAAAAAAGAAATATACAGTTGGAGCAGTCTACAGATTACCTCACACTAATACTTACACATTTAGTGACAACATAAGAAATATGATAACTGACTCAGAGATAATAAACACCACCTGTTACTTGCTGGTGACTTTAATATAAACCTCATCCAAGCAGCTGACTCCCAAGTAGCTGATTTCACACACACTATGAACAACTGCTGCTACTACCATCTATAACTAAACCAACAAGTATCACAGAGACATGCGCCTCATTACTTGATCATATCTGGACCAAAATAGAGGAAAAATTCCTAGGTATCCACCTTGACAGTAGCCTTAAGTTCTGGACACACATACAACAAATCACCAAGAAAATCTCCAAGACTGTAGGCATACTATCAAAGATAAGGTACTACATTCCACAATCAGCTCTCCTAGCACTGTACCATTCACTCATATAACCTTATCTTACATATGGAATTTGTGCATGGGGATCAACAACATCCAATCACCTAAAACCCATAATAACCCAGCAAAAGGCAGTAGGAAGAATGATAACAAATTCTCACTCCCACCAGCATACTCCACCAATTTTCAAAAGTCTGAATCTGCTCACCATTAAGAACATCCATACTTATTCATGTGCCTACTACATACACAGAACAATACACACAAATATAAACCCTCCACTCAAACTTCTCCTCACCAACCTAAACAGGACACATGACCACAACACAAGACACAGATCTCTTTTTTGATATACCTCATGTCCATATCACACTATGTAAAAACTCTATGCACATAAAGGGCCCCAAAATATGGAATTCATTACCAGAAGATATTAAAGTAACCCAGTCTGAAAATCAATTTAAGACTCTTCTCAAAAGCCACTTAATCACCCTAGACTAAATGCTAAATACTCAGTATGCACTCACCTATGTACTCCCACATCATAACTGAAACAATCACTTTGAACCTTTTATCCATTGTTGACAGGAATATACAGTGGACCCCCGCATAACGATTACCTCCGAATGCGACCAATTATGTAAGTGTATTTATGTAAGTGCGTTTGTACGTGTATGTTTGGGGGTCTGAAATGGACTAATCTACTTCACAATATTCCTTATGGGAATAAATTCGGTCAGTACTGGCACCTGAACATACTTATGGAGTGAAAAAATATCGTTAACCGGGGGTCCACTGTAATTGAATCATTGTTTTCACAAAAAGCATTTTTGAATATAAATATATCTTTGTATTATACAAATTTTGATTCATTTATAATTAATATTCTACTATACAACTATGAAATAATTACTATCCTACTGTACAACTATGATATACTCTGGAGGCAGGCCGCCGAGTCTGAGCCTAAATACACCAAAAAATCGAAAAAATATGGAAAATGAGTTATTCATACAGAAAATAGCTTAACTCTTTGGCAACACAATGGTACAAGAATCAATGTTCTACAACGTTTCTACAAGAAATTATAGTCATTTATATCAGGTATGGTGGCGGCGATGTAGGCCATAATATAGCGAGAGTCCACCAGCAATATTTCGATATAAATGAGTTACTCCTCGTCCCCTTGTTCTATTGTTTGGTATGTGAGTGATAGAAAACGGTGTTTTGAAGAGGATAACTGCACTAGAACATCAGTTTACTAAGAAATACACCAAAAAAACGCGATTTCCGCGCAAAAAAAAAATTTTTTTTTTGAGACGGTAGGCCGGCCGACGTTCTAGGCCTATATCTCGGAAGTAACTTATTCACTTATTTCGCTCCATAACTCCATTATTAATGATTGTATTGAAATGATTTTCACAGACAATATAAAACAAAGTGTGTTTGAACTGGAGACGTAAAATTTTTTGGAATATCTCAAATATTTTTGATTTTATGCGGGGTTAAAAGGCAGATATTTTGGCGAATGCCAAAAATTCTGTCAAATGTATTTTTTTTTAACTTGATAATAAGATATATTAGATGAAATAGCTATGTTAAAATGTCATGCTAGTTGTATTCTAACAGTTGGGAATGTCGGAAGTGCCACTCGTAGTGCCAATTTGTCAGGTCGTGCTGCCATATATAAAAATTATGTTTATATTTTTTTCTCTGTTGTTTGTTGGCCAATCATACTGAAACTTTGTCACATGCTTCTACATATGCACCTCTAAAAGTACAACAAAAATAAAATAAATCGGTTGAAAAATAAAAAAAAAACAAGTCAGAGGTAATGCGTCCTTTTGTGTGTGTGTGTGTGTGTGTGTGTGTGTGTGTGTGTGTGTGTGTGTGTGTGTGTGTTGTGTGTGTGTGTGTGGGTGTGGGTGTAGGTGTAGGTGTGGGTGTGGGTGTGGGTGTGGGTGTGTGTGTGTGTGTGTGTGTGTGTGTGTGTGTGTTAAGTTGACCCATAATGCCTAGGCATAATAGAGGCTCTCTTTGCATTGCAACCCACTATTGTAAATACAAAATCTCAATGTACTGTTTGCAAAGACATAAAATAAATAAATAAATAAATAAATAAAGTACATCCCCACTAAAAGCAGGGATATCACAGACAGCACTAAGGATCACTACCTAACTTTTCTCGTAACCAACTTAGGTAGCTTGCCTCAGGACATGACTAAGATCTCTTGTTGACTACATGATGAGTCATCAGTATAAAATTTCTTCTTTACATAATACTGACTGGCTGGGTGAGCTAGCAGCCAGCCACGATATTGATGGGTCAAAATATTTCTACATAAAAACCCGAACTTCTATAATAGATATTATCCAGTAAAAATGAAGCGGACCTCAACAAAGAAACTAAACAGCCCATGGGTTACATATAGTATCCTTAAATCTACTGATAAAAAATGAAAAACAATTCAGACAGGGCCTAATAACAAAAGAACTGACAAAACGATACACATAAATACTGTACTTACTAATCTAATATGGAAGTCCAAACAAATGTATTATGTAAATAGACTTAATGAAATAAAAGGTGATATGAAAAAATGAAAATTAGACACATATGCAACATCTGGGTATTTTTAATGTAGATGTTTCGCCATCCAATGGCTTTATCAATACAAATTCTAGGACATAATTTGAAGCAGCAGAACTCTATACAAAAAATGAGGTAATCAGTCCCTCAGCCTTGGAGTAGGTGTGAAGAGCGCCGTAGTCATGAAGAATCTGGAGCACAGGTTCAAAGGACATCTCCACAACTTCTTCACTTTGTAAAGATAAAGTTTATTTCTTTGTAAATGTTACAATGTGTAATAATAATTTTGATTTGCTAAGTACAAAGACAGCCACTAACCCATCACCTTGGGTGTGAGATACTTCCACTGGGGAATCCCGCCTACCAGTAACAATGCCTTCGTCTGCTACCCATCCCCTTTTCACCTGATGCCAGCATATAAGCGCCAGCCTTCTTGCCTGTGCTTCAGATTCTTCATGACTATAGTGCTCTTCACACCGACTCCAAGGTTGAGGGACTGATTATCTCATTTTTTGTATACAGTTCTACTGTCTTCAAATTATGTCCTAGCATTTGTACTTATCAAGCCACTGGATGGCGAAACATCTACATTAAAGATACCCAGATGTTGTAAATGTGTCTAATTTTCATCTTCTCAGTAATAAAGTTGGTAGAATTACTGACAATATGTAAAGTAAAAGGACACAAGTGCAACTAATGTGACATTTTATTGTTGCAACGTTTCGCTCTCCAGGAGCTTTATCAAGCCATTACAAACAATACATGGACACAGAGGGTATATAAAGGCTCAGAGTGAGGTGCAATACTAGTGAGGTACCATTTCGATGTTCACTAGTGGTAGTAGTAGTAGTGACAAAAGTAATACAATATAGTAGAGCAATTAATTCGTACATGAGTGAAAGGATATAAAAGCTATTACTTGGGTAACATAAAAATAGGTTGGACAAATATAGAGCGGAAAGAGGCAGCTTGTTTCAGTGTTCACTCTCTGTAAAGTGCTTTGTGTAGTATAACAGGAGAGACTATGTGATGGCAGGGTTTACTGTTTTCAGGAGGATTCTTGCTAAGACTTCGGAGATGGTGAAGCTGCCGTTGTTTTGTTTAAATGTATTCGAAACAGCGATCAGTGCTGATTCGAGGCACTTGCATCTGCGGAAATTAGTTTCTTTGATCACTAATTGGGCGTCTCTGAATTTCATGAGATGATTGGTGGAATTTCGGTGTTGTACACAAGCGTTGTTCAAGTTATCGTTCCTACATACGTAAATGTGTTCAATGAGGCGGGTGTCGAGGTTTCTTGCTGTTTCACTTACATAAATCTTGTCACAGCCTCCACAGGGTATAGTGTAAACTCCTGCATTGACTGGTTCGTGGTGCTTGGATTTTGTCCTGGTTAGATCCTTTATTGAAGTGCTAGAAGCGATGGCGACTCTGGTGTTAGCTTGTGAAAGTACTTTTGAGACGTTCAGTGCAACCTGGCTGTTGGGAAGAATTATAACTTTGTTGGGAGTGGTGTTGATGCGTGGAGAATTAATGATCTGAAGAGCTCTTTTCTTGCAGTCTTTGATGAAAAAAGAAGGAAAATGTAACTCAGTGAATGTTTGGTGAATGTAAGTACATTCCTCGTCAAGAAACTCAGGACTACAAATTCGGTATGCTCTTAGGAAAAACCCAATGATGATGCCTCTTTTGGTCTTGGTATCTTGACTGGAATAGAAGTGTGTGAGATCATTTTTATTGGTGGGTTTCCGATAAACTTGAAATCTTAGGTTGTTGTCTACTTTGTGAATGAGGACGTCGAGGAAAGGTAGCTGGTCATTGGACTCTTCTTCTTCACAATGAGGCAGCCATTAATAACTTCACAACAGCAGTAACAAACATTGACTGGCACACTGAGCTAGAAATCTATACAGATATTGACGAATGTTTTAATAATTTTCTAAAAAAGACCCAATACCTCTATAACAAGCACTGCCATAAAAAAACTAAACAGATGACAGCTAAGAGACTGAACAGTCCCTGGCTAACACCCAACATTCTCAAATCCATAAATACAAAACACCGATATGAAAAACAGTACAGAATGGGTCACATAACCAGAGACCAAACAAAACATTACTCGTCAATCCTAACCAGCCTGATAAGAAGGGCAAAAAAATTGTATTATGAGAACAGATTATCCAACTTATGAGGTGATATCAAAAAGACCTGGAAAACCCTATCAGAAATTCTGGGAACAAAAAAGATATCACGAAATAGCGAAATAAAATTAGCAAAATCAGATGAACCCCAACTCCCACCAACAGAAACAGCAAACAGACTCAATGATTTCTTCTCCACTATAGGACAAAACCTTGCCAATAAAATCCCAAGCTCAGATACCCCACCAAACGACTACCTCACTGGCAACTACCCGAACACACTGTTCCTAGCTCCGACTAACCCATACGAAGTCTCCCTTATTATCAACGCACTAAAAATCAAGGCAGGAGATTTAAATACCTTACCACCCTTTATATACAAAAAAGTGTCACAAGTGCTATCACCAATCATTGCAACACTCTTTAACAAATCCATTGAATCCTCCACCTTCCCTACAGTTCTCAAAATAGCAAGGGTCACCCCGATCCATAAAGGAGGAGACCAAACAGAGTTGAATAACTATAGGCCAATACCCAAATTTTAACACCCTCTCTCAAAAATCTTCGAAAAATTAATTAATAAACGAATCTACTCCTACCTCATCTCCCAAAACATACTCAACCCCTGCCAATTTGGATTCAGGCCTAATAAAAATACTAATGATGCTATTATACACATGCTAGAACATATATACACTGCAATACAGAGAAAAGAAGGCCCACTGGGGATCTTCATTGACTTACGTAAAGCTTTTGATACAGTTGACCATGACTTGCTACACGTAAAATTGTCACACTATGGTATAAGAGGGCACTCCCTCAACTACCTCAAGTCATACCTCAGCAACAGAAGCCAATATGTGTACGCAAATGGGGCAAGCTCTTCCGCACAACCAATTACAGTTGGTGTCCCACAGGGAAGTGTCCTTGGCCCTACACTACATACGTCTTCTCTCACCCGAGCCCAGTCACGCTAGCCAATACTGTAAATACCGAATTACAGAAAATATCTACCTGGATGAGGACTAACAAACTTACACTAAACATTGACAAAACCTACTTCATTCAGTTTGGTAACAGAGCTACATATGTCCCTCTTAACATAATGATAAACGTATCACCTATCACAAAGCTAACAGAGGGAAAATTCTTAGGAATCCACCTTGATAATGGACTCAAATTTCATACACATATACAACAAATTTCTAAGAAAATTTCCAAGACCGTAGGCATACTATCGAAGATACGGTACTATGCTCCACAGTCAGCTCTCCTGGCCCTATATCACTCTCTTATTTACCCCTATCTCACCTATGGAATTTGTGCATGGGGCTCAACAACAATTAACCCTCTCAGACCACTAATTACCCAACAAAAGGCTGCAGTTAGAATGATAACAAATTCTCACTACAGGCAGCACACTCCACCAATATTCAAAACACTCAACCTACTCACCATACAAAACATCCATACTTATTATTGCACCTATTACATACACAGAACACTTAACTCTGATATTAACCCTCCCCTCAAACATCTCCTTGCCAACCTCAACAGAACACATGACCATAACACAAGGCACAGATCACTCTTTGATGTTCCTCGTGTCCATCTCACGCTATGCAAAAACTCAATGCACATAAAAGGCCCTAAAATCTGGAATTCATTACCTGTAAATATAAAAGAAACACTACCTGTTTATAAATTCAAGTCTCTTCTCAAAGATCACTTACTCACCCAAAACCAAATAAATACTGAATAACTGAACCTTATAAATTGTATATCATAAATGTTTCTCACAATTATATCACATAAATGTTAAACCTAAAACCCAATCTAACAGAATACTCCATTCGACTGAATGTACAGCAATGCATGCAACCATATGACCTGCCTTTGCAATACTCATTTGTGCTTTATAGTTATCTGTTTACAATAATGTCTTATCACTGATTTCATCATTGCTTAGTTAATTTTAAGTTAATTTTAAGCCAGCCCGTACTGCTATGCATATAAGTGGCTTTGGCATGCTGCTCTTACCTGTATTTTTTTGTACCTCTGTATGTATGCTCAAATTACTAAATAAATAAAATAAATAAATAAAGTGTAAACTGGATCGCCGGTTCAACTGCGTTGAGCCTTGCCTGAAGATTCCATACATCAAAACCTTTGGGAGTTATTACGAGGATGTCGTCCAAGTAACGTAACCAAGTGACGCTTGAAGGGATGATGTTGGCGAAGTGTTCGGACTCTAGGTGTTCCATGTATAAGTTGGCTAGGACAGCACTGATGGGGGACCCCATTCCCATGCCGTAGGTTTGTTTGTAGAGCTTGTTATTGAAAGAAAAACAGTTGAAATTAACACAGGGTTCAATCAAGTCAACAAAATCTCCGGGAGGTAGAGGAAGATTAAGGTCCTGATTGACTTTACGTTGTAGAACCTCGATGGCTTTTTTGGTAGGTACTTTTGTGAAGAGGGAAGTCACATCCAAACTGCTTAGTTTCTTGTTATGGATGGAGATGTTACGGATGCGGTTGAGAAGGTCGCCTGAGTGTTTAAGATGAGCGGGGCTGATGGTCCCCAGAAGGCAGGAAAGATGTTTGGCAAGAACTCCGGCTAGTTTGTGTGGAGCACTGCCTATTCCTGACGTGATTGGTCTGAGAGGAATATTGTGTTTATGGGTCTTGGGTAAACCATACATGTGTGCTGGTTTAGGGTTGCTTGGTAACAAGTATAGAAGTTTCTTCCCTTCTCTAGTGCATTTGAGTATTTGTCTGGTTTTGTATAGAAAATCTTTAGTGAGTGTCTCCCACTGTTGAGTGCTGATGGGTTCGTATGTAGATTGATCATTCAAAAAGTCCATCATTTTAGTGTTGTAGTCACTGGTGTTGAGTATGACGACTCCACCTCCTTTGTCGGCGGTGGTGACGATAATGTTGGGGTCGTTGGCGAGGTTCTTAAGGGCAGTGATGTATCGTCTAGGAAGATTAGAAGAAGAAGGTTCACATAAAGCTGCAGTGAGAAGGCCCTGTATATAACCCTTCTGGAAGTTGCTGTCACCAACACACTGCTGAGCATATTCTCAGCACAGTCACCACAGCTAACCTCCAACAGAAGATCAAACTCAATCGCAAACTTCAGTACCTCTGCACTAACAGTCGATGGAAGGAAATGGGACGTGAATCCCTGATAAACAACTTATCGTCACACACCTTAACCGACTACGAAAAACAAGCACTGAGTCTGGGACTCAATTTTACCACCAACATTCGCAAACCTAACTATCAACTCAATCTAGTTACCAGGAACCATAGACACAGTGACAGCAACTTCCAGAAGAGAAGAACGAGAAATCGAGTATAAAACAATAATATCACACTTACTTTTATTGAAGACTCTTGTTGGTGTATGGAAGATGGGAGGAGGGAGGAGGGTTAGGGTGATGTTCCTTTACAAATGTTTGCATCTCGCTCACTTTGCACAAATGTCCTTAATCTTTGAAGAAAGCACCTTCTTCCCTCTCTCTTTCTCCTCCTCTGAAGCAATATCTTCAGCTGGTGTACATAAGAACATAAGAAAGCAAGAACACTGCAGCAGGCTTGTTGGCCCATACTAGGTAGGTCCTTCACAAACCATCCCACTAACAGAATCGTATTTGCCCAGCCCAATTTTCAATGCTTCCCAAGCAATAAGCTTTCACAATTCATTCACTCATGCACAGGTCCCACACAAATCAAATCGTGTGTGGGGAAGTACCCTGTCTGGTGTGTGGGGAAGTACCCTGGCTGGTGTGTGTGGGGAAGTACTCTGGCTGGTGTGTGTGTGGGGAAGTACTCTGGCTGGTGGTATAAACCTTGGTAATAAATATCGACAATTGGTTTAGAAAGACACGTAAGCAAACACTATGACATATTTATTAGAAAACGTTTCGGTCCTGAGACCTTGATCACCTCTAACATACAGCAGTAGAAAGACATTATATATAGGTAGAGAGTGAGATGTGAGTGGTGCATGGTGACCTGAAGAATGCCATGTTGGGATGAGGACGGGTAGACGATGAGAACATGTGACTCCTGTGTTGTTAGGTTGGTGATGCTTAGCCTGCTTAAGTATCATGCATGCTAATGTTTTTGAAATTTTGTGGTTTCCAGTGTTACATTCTATTGTGTCGGTGATGGCTGATTAGTAAAGCTTCTAGGCACCGTCAGGGTCTGAGGTTTGGTTCGGTGAGAACGAGTTGTGCCTCATTCCATTTGATGAACTGGAGGCATTTGATGAACTGGAATGAGGCACAACTTGTTCTTCACCGAACCAGACCTCAGACACCGATGGTGCCTAGAAGCCTCACTAATTGCCATCACCAACACAATAGAATGTAACACTGGAAACCACAATTGCCTCAAAAACTAGCATACATGATCTTAGCAGGCTCACCACCACCAACACAAGGAGTCACATGATCTCATCATCTACCCGTCCTCATCCCAACATGGCATTCTTCAGGTCACCATGTGCCACTCACACCTCACTCTCCACCTATATATAATATCTTTCTACCTCTGTATGATAGAAGTGATTAAGGTCTCAGGACTGAAACGTTTTCTAATAAATATGTCATAGTGTTTGCTTACGTGTCTTTCCAAACCACTCTGGCTGGTGTATATAAGAAAGCAGGAACACTGCAGCAGACCTGTTGGCCCATACTAGGCAAGTCCTTCGCAAACCATCCCACTAACAGAATTGTATATGCCCAACCCAATTTTCAATGCTTCCCAAGCAATATGCTTTAATAATTCTATTCACTCATGCGCAAGTCCCACTCAAATCAAATCATGTGTGTGGGGCAGTACCCTGTCTGGTGTGGGAAAATACCCTGGCTGGTGTGTGGGGAAGTACCCTGGCTGGTGTGTGGGAAAGTGCCCTGGCTAGTGTGTGTGGGGAAATACCCTGGCTGGTGTACGTAAGAAAGCAGGAACACTGCAGCAGACCTATTGGCCCATACTAGGCAGGTCCTTCACAAACCATCCCACTAACAGAATTGTATATGCCCAACCCAATTTTCAATGCTTCCCAAGCAGTATGCTTTAATAATTCTATTCACTCATGTGCAAGTCCCACTCAAATCAAATCATGTGTGTGAATAAGTACCCTGGCTGGTGTGTGGGGAAGTATCCTGGCTGGTGTGTGAGGAAGTACCCTGGCTGGTGTGTGGGGAAGTGCCCTGGCTGGTGTGTGTGTGGGGAAGTACCCTGGCTGGTGTGTGGGGTAGTACCCTGGCTGGTGTGTGAGGAAGTATCCTGGCTGGTGTGTGAGGAAGTACCCTGGCTGGTGTGTGGGGAAGTGCCCTGGCTGGTGTGTGTGTGGAGAAGTACCCTGGCTGGTGTACATAAGAAAGCAAGAACACTGCTGCAGACCTGTTGGCCCATACTAGGCAGGTCCTTCACAAACCATCCCACTAACAGAATCGTATTTGCCCAACCCAATTTTCAATGCTTCCCAAGCAATATGCTTTGATAATTCTGTTCACTCACGTGCAAGTCCCACTCAAATCAAATTGTGTGTGTGGGGAAGTACCCTGTCTGGTGTATGAAGTACCCTAGCTGGTGTGTGGAGCAGTGCCTTGGCTGGTGTGTGTGGGGAAGTACCCTGGCTGGTGTGTTCTTTCTTGAATTCTATCGTGTTTATCGCCTTCTTTACCAAAGTGGGCACTAGGAGCTTTCTTTTTGTCCATGGTGGCTTCTTTTGCAGTTGCAAGCGTTAAAACGAATGGAATATTATAAAATGTATCGTATGAATGGGTGGGATCGTGATCACTGGCTGATAAACAATGACACACTCAGAGGTGTTCGGGACAAATGACCATTATCGAGCTAAATGACGATCACCGAGCCAATATTTTGACAAAAAAAGTTACTATTTCTGAATATTACAAAATCCAGTGACTACGAAATTCGGGGGTCCACTGTAGTTAGTAGTTAAAAAAAAAGATTAAAGATTTTATTTCTTTGCAAAGGTTACAATGTGTAATTACAATTTTGATTTCTTAAGTACGTACAAAGAAAACCACTATCATGCCAGGGCATTTTGGGCAAACTAATCCTAGTACATAATAACTACTTAATCCTTTGACTGTTTTGGTCATATATATATACGTCTTACGAGGTACCATTTTTGACGTATACATACTCATAAATTCTAGCGGCTTCAAATCAAGCAGGAGAAAGCTGGTAGGCCCATATGTGAGAGAATGGGTCTGTGTGGTCAGTGTGCACCATATAAAAAAAATCCTGCAGCACGCAGTGCATAAGAGAAAAAAACTCCATTTTTTTTAATTAAAATGCCGACTTTGTGGTCTATTTTCGTACAGTATTTATGGTTGTATTCTCGTTTTCTTGGTCTCATTTGATAGAATGGAAAACACATTATAGAAATAGAAGTGATTCTGATTGGTTTTACTAAGAAAAGAACCTTGAAATGGAGGTCAAAGTAGGGAAAATGTTTGATTTTTGCAGATGTTCAAAAGTAAACAAATGATATCATTTTCCAATAAGTGTCCAAGTAGCCATTCTAATATGCAGTCATGAATGGGTTGACATTATTTATACAATTATTACAATACTGCACTAGTCTGCATAACAGTAAATCTTTTATTTTTTGTTTGAATAAAAATTCAGAATAGAAAGCAAGAGTAATATCAGAGGGGCCTGGAGATGTGACTGATGAACATAGAAAATGTTATTTTAGAGCCAGGAATGTTTGCACTGTTCATTCTGGACCCTATTTTGAAATTGTCATATTTTTTAATTTTCGTGAGACTGACCAAATTGCAAATTTCTGACTACATTATTGGGAAGTTGAAATCGGTAAATGGGCAGTTTCTTGTACTCAATCGATAGTAAAAATGGAGTTCTAAAGAAATAACTATGAGTTTGGTCGACTGGAACAATGGAATTAGCTGAAAATAGGGCTCAAAGTGGGCGAAATCGCCAATTTGTAAATATCGCTGAGGTCGCTACCTTCACGAGAGCGTAATTCCACCAGTTTTACATAAAATTTCGTTCTTTTGGTGTCACTACAATCGGGAAAAGATTCTCTATAATTTCAAAAGAAAAAATAATTTTTTTTGTTTGGAAATTTTGCGACACCAGGAGACACATCAGGATTTGGGGTTGCAACAGTCAAGGGGTTAAGTCTAGATAAGATAAGAATGGTTAACTTTTTAATAAATCTTTATTTTACGTTAACCCTTTCAGGGTTGGTGCCGTACTAGTACGGCTTGCATGCCAGGGTTGGTGCCATACTAGAATGCATAAATTCTAGCGCCTTCAAATCTAGTGAGAGAAAGCTGGTAGGCCTACATATGAAAGAATACATCTATGTGGTTAGTATGCACAGTATAAAAAAAAATCTTGCTACACACAGTGCATAATGAGAAAAAGAACTCCGACCGTGATTTTGCTTTAAAACAGCAACTTTGCAGTGTATTTTCATATGCTATTTATGGTTGTATTCTAGTTTTCCTGGTCTCATTTTATAGAATGGAAGACATATTACAGAAATTGGGATGTTTTGATTTGTTTCACAATGAAAAGTATCTTGAAATTGAGCTCAAAATAGCAGAAATGTTCGATTTTTGCCAAAGTTCAAAAGTAAACAAATCATGCCATGCATCCAATACACGTCACCTGGTCAGTCTAATATTCTTTCACAAGTGCGCTGATATTATTTATACCATTTTTACACTAATGCAGTAGTCTGCATAACAGTAAATCTATTTTTTTGTGAGAACTCAAGTCCCATATATGACTCAGTTTTTAGCAAGCCGCTAACCAGACTGAGAGTCGAAGATCAAAATGAATTTTTTATGAGAGAGCCACAAAATTTGGTTAACACAAGCCTATCCGATGTTATCCTGACGCCAAATGACTTCGAACAGGCGATAAATGACATGCCCATGCACTCTGCCCCAGGGCCAGACTCGTGGAACTCTGTGTTCATCAAGAACTGCAAGAAGCCCCTATCACGAGCCTTTTCCATCCTATGGAGAGGGAGCATGGACACGGGGTCGTCCCACAGTTACTAAAAACAACAGACATAGCCCCACTCCACAAAGGGGGCAGTAAAGCAACAGCAAAGAACTACAGACCGATAGCACTAAATCCCATATCATAAAAATCTTTGAAAGGGTCCTAAGAAGCAAGATCACCACCCATCTAGAAACCCATCAGTTACACAACCCAGGGCAACATGGGTTTAGAACAGGTCGCTCCTGTCTGTCTCAACTATTGGATCACTATGACAAGGTCCTAAATGCACTAGAAGACAAAAAGAATGCACATGTAATATATACAGACTTTGCAAAAGCCTTCGACAAGTGTGACCATGGCGTAATAGCGCACAAAATGCGTGCTAAAGGAATAACAGGAAAAGTCAGTCGATGGATCTATAATTTCCTCACTAACAGAACACAGAGAGTAGTCGTCAACAGAGTAAAGTCCGAGGCAGCTACGGTGAAAAGCTCTATTCCACAAGGCAAAGTACTCACTCCCATCTTCTTCCTCATCCTCATATCCAACATAGACAAGGATGTCAGCCACAGCACCGTGTCTTCCTTTGCAGATGACACCCGAATCTGCATGACAGTGTCTTCCATTGCAGACTCTGCAAGGCTCCAGGCGGACATCAACCAAATCTTTCAGTGGGCTGCAGAAAACAATATGAAGTTCAATGATGAGAAATTTCAATTACTCAGATATGGTAAACATGAGGAAATTAAATCTTCATCAGAGTACAAAACAAATTCTGGCCACAAAATAGAGCGAAACACCAACGTCAAAGACCTGGGATGACATGTCGGAGGATCTCACCTTCAAGGACCATAACATTGTATCAATCGCATCTGCTAGAAAAATGACAGGATGGATAATGAGAACCTTCAAAACTAGGGAGGCCAAGCCCATGATGACACTCTTCAGGTCACTTGTTCTATCTAGGCTGGAATATTGCTGCACACTAACAGCACCTTTCAAGGCAGGTGAAATTGCTGACCTAGAAAATGTACAGAGAACCTTCATGGCGCGCATAACGGAGATAAAACACCTCAATTACTGGGAGCGCTTGAGGTTCCTAAAACTGTATTCCCTGGAACGCAGGCAGGAGAGATACATGATTATATACACCTGGAAAATCCTAGAGGGACTAGTACCGAACTTGCACACGAAAATCACTCACTACGAAAGCAAAAGACTTGGCAGACAATGCAACATCCCCCCAATGAAAAGCAGGGGTGTCACTAGCACGTTAAGAGACCATACAATAAGTGTCAGGGGCCCGAGACTGTTCAACTGCCTCCCAGCATACATAAGGGGAATTACCAACAGACTCCTGGCAGTCTTCAAGCTGGCACTGGACAAGCACCTAAAGTCGGTTCCTGACCAGCCGGGCTGTGGCTCGTACGTTGGTTTACGTGCAGCCAGCAGCAACAGCCTGGTTGATCAGGCTCTGATCCACCAGGAGGCCTGGTCACATACCGGGCCGCAGGGGCGTTGACCCCCGGAACTCTCTCCAGGTAAACTCCAGAATAAAAATTCAAAGTGGAAAGCAAAAGAATGTAAGAGAGGCATGGGGACATGACTAAGTAACAGAAAAAATGTTATTTTAGTGCCAGAAATGTCTTTCTTGTTTATTCTGGACCCTATTTGGCAATTGGCATCTTGAATTTGTGGAAATTGGCAAATGCCATTTCTGACACTTATGGATAGTTGAAATCAGAAAAAAGAGGTAGTTTCAGGGGAGAGGGAGCGTCAGTCATCATGATGCTGGGTCACACCGCCACGTGGCGGCAGTTGAGAGATGCATTCTGAACATTTGAACAGACAGTCATCAAAGAGCAGGAGAGCACACAGAACAGGAGCAGGCAGCAGCAGAGAGCAGTAGCAGAGGAGCGCAGGAGCAGAGAGCAGCAGCAGAGCAGGAGCAGCAGAGCAGCAGAGCAGCAGAGCAGCAGCAGCAGCAGCAGCAGAGGCAGGAGCACAGAGCAGAGCAGGAGCAGCAGAGCAGCAGGAGCAGAGCAGCAGGACAGACAGCAGCAGGAGCAGCAAGTCAGGAGAGCACACAGAGCAGCAGCAGGAGCAGCAGCAGCAGGAGCAGCAGGAGCAGCAGCAGCAGCAGCAGGAGCAGAGCAGCAGCAGGAGCAGCGGAGCAGGCAGCAGCAGCCAGGAGCAGGGAGCAGAGCAGCAGGACAGCAGCAGCAGCAGCAGCAGCAGGGGCAGGAGCAGCGAGCAGGAGCAGCAGGCAGGCAGCAGGAGCAGCGCAGAGCAGAGCAGCAGGAGCAGCAGAGAGCAGACAGAGAGCAGAGGAGCAGCGGAGCAGGAGCAGCAGCAGCAGAGGAGCAGCAGAGCAGAGCAGGAGCAGCAGCAAGCAGGAGGCAGCAGCAGGAGCAGCAGCACAGCAGCAGGAGCAAGCAGAGCAGGAGCGAGCAGCAGCAGCAGGAGCAGCAGCAGCAGCACCAGCAGGAAGCAGCAGGAGCAGAGAGCAGCAGGAGCGCAGGCAGAGCAGGAGCAGAGCAGCAGGAGCAGCAGGAGCAGGAGCAGCAGCAGGAGCAGCAGGAGCAAGCAGCAGCAAGCAGGAGCACAGCAGCAGCAGGAGAAGCAGAGCAGCAGAGCAGGACAGGAGCAGCAAGCAGAGAGCAGGAGCAGCAGGAGCAGAGCAGCGGAGCAGCAGCAGCAGCAGGAGCAGAGCAGCGGAGCAGCAGAGCAAGCAGGAGCAGCAGCAGCAGCAGGCAGCAGCAGAGCAGCCAGCAGGAGAAGCAGCAGGAGCAGGAGCAGGCAGGAGCAGCAGGAGCAGCAGCAGCAGGAGCAGCAGGAGCAGAGCAGCAGCAGGAGCAGGAGCAGCAGCAGCAGGAGCAGTCAGACAGAGCAGCAGGCAGCAGCAGGAGCAGCAGCAGCAGCAGGACAGCAGGAGCAGCCAGGAGCAGCAGCAGAGCAACAGGAGCAGCAAGGCAGCAGGCAGCAAGCAGGGAGGCAGCAGGAGCAGGAGCAGCAGGAGCAGCAGGGAGCAGCAAGCAGGAGCAGCAGGCAGCAGAGCAGCAGCAGCAGCAGCAGCAGGAGCGGGAGCAGCAGGAGCAGCAGAGCAGCAGCAGCAGCAGGAGCAGGCAGCAGCAGCAGAGACAGGAGCAGCAGCAGCAGCAGCAGCAGCAGCAGCAGCAGCAGCAGCAGGAGGAGCAGAGGAGCAGCAGCAGCAGGAGCAGCAGCAGCAGACAGAGCAGAGCAGCAGCACAGCAGCAGAGCAGCAGCAGCAGCAGGAGCAGCAGGAGCAAGCAGCAGCGCAGCCAGCAGCAGGAGCAACAGGGAGCACAGCAGCGGAGCAGGCAGCAGGAGCAGCAGCAGCAGGAGCCAGATAGCAGCAGCAGCAGCAGCAGCAGCAGCAAGGCAGCAGCAGGAGCAGCAGCAGCAGGAGCAGCAGCAGAGCAGCAGGAGCAGCAGCAGCAGAGAAGCAGGAGCCAGGAGCAGCAGAGCAGCAGAGCAGCAGGCAGCACGCAGCAGGCAGCAGCAGCAGGAGCAGCAGGAGCAGCAGCAGCAGCAGAAGCAGCAGCAGCAGCAGGAGCAGCAGCAGCAGCAGCAGCAGTAGCAGCAGCAGCAGCAGCAGCATAGCAGCAGCAGCAGCAGCAGCATAGCAGCAGCAGCAGCAGCAGCAGCATAGCAGCAGCAGCAGCATAGCAGCAGCAGCAGCAGCATAGCAGCATAGCAGCAGCATAGCAGTAGCAGCATATCAGCATAGCAGTAGCAGCATAGCAGTAGCAGCAGCAGTATAGCAGTAGTAGTAGCAGCATAGTAGTAGCAGTAGAAGTAGTAGTAGTAGTAGTAGTAGTAGTAGTAGTAGTAGTAGTAGTAGTAGTAGTAGCAGTAGTAGCAGCAGCAGTAGTAGTAATAGTAGTAGTAGTAGTAGTAGTAGTAGTAGTAGTAGTAGTAGTAGTAGTAGTAGTAGCAGTAGCAGTAGTAGTAGCAGCATAGTAGTAGCAGCATAGTAGTAGCAGCATAGTAGTAGCAGCATAGTAGTAGCAGCATAACAGTAGCAGCAGTAGTAGTAGCAGTATTAGCAGTAGTATTAGCTAGTAGTAGAGTAGTAGTAGCAGCCAGTAGTAGTAATAATAGTAGCAGTCAGCAGTAGAATAGTAATAATGATAGTAGTAGCAGTAGCAATAGTAGTAGCAGCATAGTAGTAGCAGCATAGTAGTAGCAGCATAGCAGTAGCAGCAGTAGTAGTAGAAGTAGTGGTCAACCATCAGTAATCTGGCATCACTGGGACCTGTAGGTTGCTGGATTAGTGATTTTGCCAGATCACAGAGTGGTTAGGTTGGAATACACATAACCCAACAGCTAACTACCTCATCTTACCTTTAACCCTTTCAGGGTCGACAGGCCCTCTCCTAAACTTGTTCTCAGGGTCAAAAATTTTTTGGAAAAAAAATTATTTTTCTCGTGAAAAAGATAGAGAATCTTTTCTCGATCATAATGACATCAAAAGTATGAAATTTGATGGAAAACTTACGGAATTATGCTCTCGCGAAGTTAGCGGTCTCGACAATGTTTACGCATTGGCGATTTCGCTCACTTTGAGCCCTATTTTCTGCTAATTCCAGTGTACTAGTCGACAAAAATTATAAGTATTTTGCTAGAACTCCATTTTTTCTATCAAATGAGTACAAGAAACCACCCATTTACTGATTTCAACTATCCAATAAAGTGGTCAGAAATTAGCAATTTTGCCAATTTCACACAAATTTCAAAAGATGCCAATTTCCAAATAGGGTCCAGAATAAACAAGACAGATATTCCTGGCACTAAAACATTTCCTCTGTTTATTAGTCACATCCCCATGCCCCTCTTACATTTCTTTTGTTTTCCACTTTGAATTTTTATTCTCACAAATAATAGAAGATTTACTGTTATGGAGACTACTGCATTAGTGTAGAAATGGTATAGATAATATAAGTGCACTTGTGAAAGAATATCTGACTCACCAGTTGACGTGTATTGGACACGTGGCATGATTTGTTTACTTTTGAACTTTGGCAAAAATCAAACACTTCTGCTACTTTGAGCTCAGTTTCAAGGTACTTCTCATTGTGAAACAAATCAAAACATCCCAATTTCTGTAATATGTCTTCCATTCTATAAAATGAGACCAGGAAAACTAGAATACAACCATAAATACCATACAAAAATATAGTGCAAAGCTGTTCTTTTTTTCTCATTATGCACTGTGTGCTGCAGGATTTTTTTTATACTGTGCACACTGACCATATAGACCCATTCTTCCATATGTAGGCCTACCAGCTTTCTCTCCCTAGATTTGAAGGTGCTAGAATTTACGCGTATTAGTATGTCAATAACCCTGGTGCGTAAGCCGTACTAGTACATCGGAAACCCTGAAAGGGTTAAAATGCTCCATAAATCAGTACAAGCTGGTTAATAAAGTTAACCAACATGACTTACGCAAGAAAGTTCATCACTGCCACTTCCAGAGTGAAGACCTGAAATCTACAACTAAACACATTTACATATCTTGAGGTGAAGGGCTGTCAGGATTGGTATCTTCTTCATCTTGGAATATAAATGAGATATCAGGAACTGATGATGACAATGGCAGCACATCTAGTGAGCAGATGTTGAAGGCACTACACTTTGTTGCACACTTTTTTAGTTACTTTTTTTAATGTATCTTGCAAGCTGAGCCGTGTCATATATTTTAGCCTTTCTTTGATTAGTTTATCCTGCAGCATGTAAACATTCATTATTTCTTGCTCACTTATAAAACTGTGTTGTTCTAGACCTTTTAGACCAGTAAATTTTAAATTATGCTAGCCGAAAATAGTGTTCAATTAGTGGTGGAACCAGATTAATGACTGCCGGATCAGTGATAGTCGACTTCTTTTTCTTCTTCTTCTACTTCTTTTTGTGGTGGTGGCGGTGGTGCCAGTGGTGGTGGTGTCAGTGGTGGTGTCAGTGGTGGTGTCAGTGGTGGTGTCAGTGGTGGTGTCAGTGGTGGTGTCAGTGGTGGTGGTGGTGGTGTCAGTGGTGGTGGCAGCTGTGGCGGCAGTGGCGGCGGCAGCGGCGGCGGCGGCAGCAGTATGGTAATAGTAGTAATAGTGGGGGTAGTAGTAATAGTAGTAGTGGTGGTAGTAGTAGTAATGATGACAACTTTCTTTTGTACCTACCAATGTTTTACTACATGTAATCTACATAATTTGTACTGTAGTACTATAAGAAATAAAAACTATATTGTCACAGACCGGGCCATGTGGGCTTTGACCCCCGGAACTCTCTCCAGGTATACTCCAGATGATGATTGATGATGATAATGATAATGATGATATACAGGAAATAACACCTACCTTTCAGCTGTGGTTTGAAAAATTCCCCTGGTGATATTCCTAGCCAATTTCCATATGCTGCTCCATACCACACCATCAACTCTGTACCTCTGTTGGAAAAAAAGCACACTATATTTATTTTATATTCTAAATTCAAGCCAAAAACCATCATGAAAATTAATACATTACCTTAACAGAGAACTAATAATTTTTTTTAAAGCATTTGCCATCTCTCACTGAGACAGGGTGACCTGAGAAAGAAGAAATATTTTCAGTAAGTTTTTCTTCTTTTTCTTTCTTTCAATGCACCGGCTGTATCCCACAGAGGAGGGGTGGCCCAAAAAGAAAACCGAAAGTTTCTCCTTTTACTTTCTTTCTTTCAACAAACCGGCCATATCCCACTGAGGCAGGGTGACTCAAAAAGAAGAAAAAAAAGGTTTCTCTTTTTAAATTTAGTAAGGTATACAGGAGAAGGGGTTATTAGCCCCTTGCTCCTGGCATTTTAGTAGCTTCTTATGACAAACATGGCTAACTAAAAAAGGATTTTTCTCCACTTCCCTGTGGAGAGATGATCTTTTTTTTTTTTAACAAACCAGCCATATCCCACCAAATCAGGGTGACCCAAAAAGAAAAGCGAAAGTCCATTTTACATTTAGTAATTCATATGGGAGAAGGGGTTACTAGCCCCTTGCTACCAGCATTATAGTCGCCTCTTACAACACACATGGCTTACAGAAGGATTCTTCTCCATTTCCTTATGGAGAGATGATAGTTATAATAGACAATTACATCTACAACACAGTATGTGAAAATTTAGACATAGAGATAAATGTAAGAAGTTTCTTTCCTAAATAAAGTTATCTAACTCTGCACAAGTCTCTCTGTAACACAGGAGAGGTTTAGTCAGATTTATAGAGAGGTCAAATGATCATAAAAGATGAAGGAAAACTGTGTACACATTTTATATATTCTGCAAAATGTTAGCAAGGGGGAAAAAGTTACACTAATATTCATATGTGGAATCTGTAAAAATGCCCTTAGTTTGTAATTTGAATTCAAATAAACAGCAGCCTAACTTACTGTAAACATGGCACCTTGAGTTTAGCTCTGTTCCTGTAACTTTTTTTTTTTTTAACACACTAGCCGTCTCCCACAACAGTAGGGTGACCCGAAAAAGAAATACTTTCATCATTCACTTTATCACTGTCTTGTCAGAGGTGAATGAATACTACAGTTCAGTTGCCCCTCCAAACCGCAAATATCCCCAACCCCTCCTTCAGAGTGTAGGCACTATACCTCCCACATCTAGGAATCATTGACTCATGAGATCATAATAACACAATTGCAAACAAACCACAGATCAGATGGGGCTAGAAACCATGGTGAATGAGTCGTAAAACTCCAGGCTAGTGCATAAGCCACTGATTTACACACTGGCCTGAAGTTTTGCAACTCATTTGCCATGGGTTCTAACCCCACTCGTTCCATGATTGTTTTTTTTGTAGGACTCAAGTCTGAATAACAGGCTTCCCTGAATAGCTTCACAAATGTTACCTTGCACAAACAAACAGATAATCACTGTATGTATTAATAAATCTTTTTAATTATGGAATTTTTGGCTACCTCACTTCAGTACTAAGGTAAAATAATGAATAATTGAAATTTATCACTCTATAACCTATGTCTAGTTTTAAGTAGTCTGTAGTCTGATTAGTCTGCCAAAATGCTCAGGCATGTTAGTGGCTTTCTTTGTACTTAAGATTTTATAAAATGTAAATCACAAAGAAGAAACTTCTCAGTTCAGAATATTCCCTCAGGGCCTCTCTTGCATCACAGGTCAAAAATGTTAACCTGCTCTAACATAATGTTTAAAGTCATATGTGATATGGCAGATACCAGAATAATTAGAAGAGAGCATCATACCCAAACAACCATTCAGTGAGTTCACAAAGTCTATGCAAATTACACTGTAGCCCTAACATTAGTAAACCTCATGAATACATGTCTAAGATGAGTTTGTTCACAATTACCGAAGGTTTGTGGAGGTCATACAAGTGGGTGCATGTGCACAATGATCAGGATTTTTTTGTCTAGTAGGATGGTGACTTCAGCCAACCACACTTTCTACAAATATAGAATTTTGCTCATGATGCACAACAGAGCTCTATGCAATTATATCAAGGCCAAAAAGTTTCTCAAGCAGTGTAGGTTCTAAAATTGTTTAACAGGTTATGAGTTTCCTGTCCCTTAAGTTCACACCCTCAGGATAATATCAGCCTCTACTATGACTGATAATACCAGTGGGAGGATTCCTAGTGATATGTCCCACCACAACAAAGAATAAACAATTCTGATTATGTGTATTGTGTAGGGTTTGGTAAAATCTGGGAATTCCTCTCACTCCTAGTCAGTTATAAATAGGGTAGCCACCTGCGAGCAACAGGTGATTATATATCAAAGATAGGCAAACACTAGATAAAAAATGGAGGATGGAGAGAGACATCTTTTTTTTAAACTTACTTCATTTCACACTATCTTTCACTATACATTTCAAAATATTTCTTTCATTTTTAAAATTTGTTAAATATTAAAGAAATAAATGCAAACCTTTCTATTATACCATTGGTGACACAGAATATTTCATTCTGAATCTGCATTGCAATAAGATTTATTTCTGTATAATTTCTAGCACAGTTGATGTAGCGAAGCCAGTTGCTTACAGAAGTATCCTCAGCATCAATTTCTATGTTATATCTCCCGAAGATCTGAAAATATAGGAGAACTTGAAAAAATCTTTATAATACATTATTAATCCTACTGTCAACACCTGGCATATCTATCAAAGAATTTCACATGCTTGTCTAGCTATAATGAAAATAAGCTGAAACAATTCCTGAACAAGTGAGAAAGTAAAAGAAAAGAAGAAAGGATAAAAGATGCAGGTATGGAAAAAACAAAAAGAGCTCAATGCTAAGAAAACTGTATCCACAGCAAATGTATTATGGGAAAAGGAGACTAATAAAACCATAATTGGTGAGAATATATTATCCATTTCACCTGCGTCACTACTGGTCCTATAGGCAACCAGGGCCAAGCAGCTCTTGACCACATTTATTACATGAACTACTTCCAAGTACAGTAAACTCAAACAGTACCCCACAAGAGACTGGCACATAAGCTAGAGGAGCAGGCAGGAATATCAAAGAAAGCACTACAGTGGATCAAAACAGAAAGGACGCAAAGAGTTGCTGTTTAGAAGGAGGTGATGGAATGGGTGAGTATGATAAGTAGGATTCCACAACTGTCAGTATTATAAGATTAGTACCGTTTCTAGCGTATGTATATGATATAACAGGAAATCAAGTCTTGAGGATCCTATTCACAGATAATGAGGAGACTATTTGCACTTGAAAAGCTTGCAGTTTGAAGTAGGAGACAGCCAGCATGTTAAAGAAAAGAAATACAAACAGAACAGCCAGGAAAGACTATAAATGGATATGGACTATAAATGGATATGGTCTGACACATGGTGTCAGACCAACAAATACAAAGTTATAAAGGAAGGGACAAGCCGACTATACACACAATGCAGACAAGGAGAACAAAGGCTGCAAACCTCCATGGAAGATAAGGACCTCAGGGTGAGCATTTCACCTGAGGCACACATTAATCAAATAACTGCAGCAAACATGTGGCTGACAAATTTAAGGGTAGTTGTCATCAACCTCAACAAGGAGGTATTCATGACTATACATGGCAAATGTCAGGCCCATCTCGGAGTATTGCAGAACCAGAAGGAACCCTTGCTTAATAAAGCATATTAAGAAGCTAGAAATTTCTGCAACAAAACTAGTTCCTGAGCTGAGATATGAGCTATGAAGAGACTCTAGAGGAGCTAAACTGAACATCATTAGAGGACAGAAGGACCAGAGGTGACATGGTTATGGCATACAAAATACCAAGAAGAATTGACAGAGAAGACAGGGTAAGTCTGTTTGAGAGGCAAGGTCTCAGGTACATGAAAGCACAGTTAGAAGTTAAAAACACAGGAATGTTAGGAAATATTTCTTTCAGTTAACTGTGGTCAGGAAGTGGAATGACCTAGACAGTGAAGTGATCAACCTATCTACTCCATCAGGTTACAGTGAGTAAAAAAAAGAAAAATACAAGAAAATATCAGATAGAAAATCCAGATATTTGCTTGAATTAATGACTTTTTAAGCAAAATATGTCACAACAGGCTAATGCTTAAAAAAGGTTAAAATATGTTTTCTCACCAAGACAGTGTGAGTGAGATATTATCAAATTTTCAATCAGACAAAAAATCATGATCACTTAATATATGTCCATTCAAAATTTGCTTGTTTTTCCCAGGGATAATATGTATTATAATAAAATTAATTATGTGTAAAGAAAGTTTAAATAAGATGATACTTTCTCAGGAAGCACAGGCAAAGTACGCTGGGCACCTTACAAAGATCACAGAACAGTCATGGAAAAATTTATTTACCTCCCATCCGTATCCTGATATTCTGTCAGATTTTTTCATAATCTTACCCTCACAGGGTCCAAAAACTAGTCCCTGGGGTAAGGTGGCAGTGGTTGACACTCCCTTTCCAGCACCATTCACTTTAGAGTCAATAAGGATTAGAGGCCATGGAATGGTAAGGCTGGCACGATCATTTACACTTCCATCACGAGGAACCTGTAATGCATAAAACTACAAATCAATCAAGGTGAAAATGTTAAATATTTAGCAATGAATAATGCAATAAAACCTAACAAAAAATAATCAGGCATGAGGTGTGGCACCATAGATGATGCATTTCTCAGTGAACACTAATGAATCTTGCTAGTAACCGGACAGGGAACCACCTGAGAACAATTTTGCTGCTGGCAAGGGATATATAGAAAAATTAAAGGATTCCTGTTATCAAGAGAGTACTATATGCCATACCAAATGTTTGATATAAATAACAATAACTAGATATAATTCAGTCATTGTGTGATCCAATAAAGGTATCCCCATATTCCACAATCCAAGAGCCCGGTACCTAACTACACAAGACTGAATATGTGCAGTGTGTGCCATAAGTTGATAATGTAGTAAAAGAAGGGGTGATGCACTGCCAGCAAATAACATTGAGAATAAGACAGTTTAGAGGAGTCATCAATAATCGTGAGAAAATCACAAAATAAATTCATTCGTAGAGAGTGAAAAGTGGTGAGATACTGAATAAGGCAATAAAGGAACTAGACCCCGAGAGAATATTTTGAAAAGCTTTGTAAAAATCAAGCAGAAACAGAAATTTTGCCCTTGGGACAAGGAAAAAAAACTATTCTAATTACAATGGATGAAGGATAAGAAGTGACTATGAAGGAAAGTGAAAGAGGAAATTGAGAGATGGAAAAGAAACTGGGATGGATGAGAAAATGACTGAAATGTTGAAAGCAGGTAAAGATAAAGTATTTCAGTGGTTAATTATTTGTTTAATACGAGTGTATTTTTTTTTAACACATAGGTCATCTCCCACCGAGGCAGGGTGACTCAAAAGGAAAGAAAATCCCCAAAGGTTTTTGTTTGCCCTGGTTTTTGCCGAATTCAGTTTTCGACGACTTTTTTAGTCAAAATTTTGTCCCAGTTTTCGTTCATCACCTCGGTTTTCGTCGAGTTGACAGTGGTCCACCGTACCGAACGTGTCCGCCCGCACACACACAAAACATCTCACATGTTCTGAGTCAGTCTTGCTTCGTTTCTCGTCGGTAGAGGGTGGTAGTGATGGTAGTAGAGGATGGTAGTGATGGTGGTAGAGGGTAGTAGTGATGGTGGTAGAGAGTGGTAGTGGTGGTGGTAGAGGGTGGTAGTGATGGTGGTAGAGGGTGGTAGTGATGGTGGTAGAGGGTGGTAGAGGGTGGTAGTGATGGTGGTAGAGGTGGTAGTGGTGGTAGAGGGTGGTAGTGATGGTGGAAGAGGGTGGTAGTGATGGTGGTAGAGGGTGGTAGTGATAGTAGTAGAGGGTGGTAGTGATGGTGGTAGACAGTGGTAGTGGTTATGAGGGTGGTACTGATTGTGGTAGAGGATGGTAGTGATGGTAGTAGAGGGTGGTAGTGATGATGGTAGAGGGTGGTAGTGATGGCAGAGGGTGGTAGTGGTGGTGGTAGAGGGTGGTAGTGATGGTGGTAGAGGGTGGTAGTGGTTGTGAGGGTGGTACTGATTGTGGTAGAGGATGGTAAGTGATGGTAGTAGAGGGTGGTAGTGATGATGGTAGAGGGTGGTAGTGATGGCAGAGGGTGGTAGTGATGGTGGTAGAGGGTGGTAGTGATGGTGGTAGAGGGTGGTAGTGATGGTAGTAGAGGGTGGTAGTGATGGTGGTAGAGAGTGGTAGTGGTTATGAGGGTGGTAGTGATTGTGGTAGAGAGTGGTAGTGATGGTGGCAGAAGGTGGTAGTGATGGTGGTAGAGGGTGGTAGTGGTTGTGAGGGTGGTAGTGACTGTGGTAGTGGGTGGTTGTGATGGTGGTAGATGGTGGTAGTGATTGTGGTAGAAGGTGGTAGAGGGTGATAGTGATGGTCATAGAGGGTGGTAGTAATGGTGGTAGAGGGTGGTAGTGATAAGAACATAAGAACATAAGAACGAAGGAACACTGCAGAAGGCCTACTGGCCCATGCGAGGCAGGTCCAAGTCTCCTACCGGCTTAAGCCAATGCACCCAACCTAGTCAGGTCAGGTCACATTGACTTAAGGGAGGAACACGGCAACCGACCTGGTAGCACAAGCTATCAGGTCTAACTCACACCCACCCACATCCACTCATGTATTTATCCAACCTATTTTTAAAGCTACACAACGTTCTGGCCTCTATAACGGTACTTGGGAGTTTGTTCCACTCATCCACAACTCTATTACCAAACCAGTACTTTCCTATATCCTTCCTGAATCTGAATTTTTCCAACTTAAAACCATTGCTGCGAGTCCTGTCTAGGCTAGATATTTTCAGCACACTATATTACATCCCCTTTATTTATTCCTGTCTTCCATTTATACACCTCAATCATATCCCCCCTAATTCTACGTCTTTCTAGAGAGTGCAGATTCAGGGCCCTTAGTCTATCCTCATAGGGAAGGTTTCTGATACATGGGATCAACTTTGTCATCCTCCTTTGTACATTTCCAGAGAATTTATATCCATTCTGTAATAAGGTGACCAAAACTGTGCAGCATAATCTAAATGAGGCCTAACCAAGGATGTATAGAGTTGAAGAACAACCTGAGGACTCCTATTATTTATGCTTCTTGATATGAAGCCAAGGATTCTATTAGCTTATTGCGAACACTTATGCACTGTTGTCTTGGTTTCAGATTACTGCTAACCAGAACTCCTAAATCTTTTTCGCAATCCGTAATATTAAGATCTACATTATTTAGTTTATATGTGCATGGTTATTGTCCTGTCCAACATTTAGAACTTTGCATTTGTCTATAATTAAACTGCATCTGCCACTTCTCCACCACTGCATCAGTCTATTCAAATCTTCCTGGAGTGTTCGAATGTCCTCGTCAGAATGAATTCGACGGCCTATTTTGGTGTCATCGGCAAACTTGCCGATGTCGCTCTTTATGCCCTCATCTATGTCGTTTATGTAGATTGTGAACAGCAGGGGGCCCAACACTGACCCCTGTGGAACACCGCTCGTGACACTTCCCCACTCTGATTTCTCCCCATTTATGCAAACTCTCTGCTGCCTATTTGTCAACCATGCCTCTATCCAGGAAAAATTTCTCCTCCTATTCCATGTGCTTTAATTTTCCTCAATAGTCTCTGATGTGGGACCCTGTCAAAAGCCTTACTGAAGTCCATATACACAATATCATATTCATTACCATGATCTACCTCCTCAAATACCTTAGTGAAAAAAGTTAATAAATTCGTAAGGCAGGAACGCCCCTTTGTAAACCATGCTGAGATTCGTTGATTAATTTATGCTTTTCAAGGTGGCTACGAACTGCCTCGGCAATTATTGATTCCATAAATTTTCCCACTATGGAGGTTAGGCTTATTGGTCTATAGTTCGAAGCAAGGACCTGTCACCTGTTTTTGAAAATAGGTATCACATTTGCCATTTTTCCACTTATCTGGCACAATGCCAGTTGTAGTGATATTGTTGAAAAGATTAGCCAAAGGTGTGCTAAGCTCCTCTTTACATTCCTTTAGAACCCTTGCATACAGTTCATCAGGGCCTGGGGATTTGTTAGGTTTTAATTTATCTATTTGCCTAAGGACCATGTCACTTGTGACCCTAATCGTACACAGTTTATTATCGTCCTGTTCTACATAATTTATCATTACTGGAAATACGCTGGTATCCTCTGTGTAAAAACTGAGAGGAAGTATGTGTTAAAAATTCTACACATTTCCTTATCACTGTCAGTGAGCTGACCCGAGGAACTTTTTGAGTGGGCCTATCTTGTCCCTGATCTTACTTCTGTATACTGAAAGAATCCTTTTGGGTTAGTCTTCGATTCTCTTGCAACTTTAACCTCATAATCTCTTTTTGCTTTTCTAATTCCCTTTTTTATTTCTCTCATTTAACTGAATATATCGATTTCTCAATTGCCCCTCTCCTCTTTTGATTTGCCTATATATGCCTCTCTTTTGACCAATCAGATATTTTATATCTATTGTTCATCCATTTAGGATCATTTTTGTTTGATCTGATTTCCCTATTTGGAACATAATTTGACTGAGCAGCTAGAACTATGCCTGGAAAGCATCATATCGGCAACCATCACCACCTACCTGACCCTTAGTCAGGTCATTCCAGTTCAGCCCACCTAAGTAATTTTTTCAGTCCTATGAAATCAGCCAAGCGAAAGTCAGGGACGGAGACTTGATTGCCATTATTAGGGGAATTCCATGATATATTAAAACTGAGTGATTGTGATCACTTTCCCCAAGCTCATCATTAACCTCAGATTATTAATTAGTGTTTCCCTACTGGCAAAAAAACCAAGTCAAGGAGGTTATTTCCCCTAGTTGGCTCTGTCACAAACTGTTTTAAAAAACAATCCTGGATCGTATCAAGAAAGTCACCTGACTCAAATTTCCTGTCAAATTGCTCCAGTCAATCTGTCATAGTTGAAATCTCCCATTAGCACAACATTTTCGTATGTAGATGCCTTACAAATTTCGTCCCATAGAAGTTTACTGCACTCCCTATCAAGATTTGGGGCCCTGTAAACCCACACCCAAAATTAGTTTTTCTGGGCCCTCGAGAAGCTGTAACCAAACAGATTCAGTGGCTGACGCTTCTAATTTTAATATCTTGTTCTAACACAACAATTTAAATTGTCTCTGACATACACGCTACTCCACCACCTTTCCTGTTGACCCTGTCAGTGTGGGGAAAAATTTATAGCCTTGTATGTGACATTCAGAGGGCATCTCCCCTATCTTTCAGATTGAGCCAGGTCTCTGTATAGCAATAATAAACATTCTCCCCGCACTTGCAATTAATCTTAGCTCATCTATCTTATTTCTTACACCCTGCATTAGTATAGTAAACCTTAAGGGAGCTAGTCCCTTGCGCCCTCTCTGTCCCCTTTGTTTGCTGACCTGATCTATTGTCTTTTTTTATAACTTCATGCTGAATGCCTTTTATACATTTACTGTTTCCAACCCAAGTGTTGCAACCTGCTTGTTTCCCCCACACCACCCATACCTCTATCTCCATCAGTTTAAAATCAAGGCATTTCACCAATGGCCTTTTCCAATCGATCTGCAAGTGCTACCACCCCAGCCCCAGAAGGTGTACCCCATCCCTTGCATACATATCATGTTTGCCATAAAAGTTGCTCCAGTTTGTCAATGAATGGGATTGCAAGTTCCTTCAGTATCTGCCCTAGCCAGAAATTTTTAACCCCAATTCCCCCTAGACAAACCATTCTTTTCCAACCCCCTTCTAGGCAAAAAATGCTAATATGTTTGGGACCCCCCCTTGACTTAAGGGAAATCAATAGCTGACCTGTACTTATTTTAGCAGCTTTTTCTCTCCAACCCCTTCCCAAAAACCCATTTCCACCAGCACTGAGCCCGGATAATGGGTTTGCTCCCTTTACCTGACATGATTTTAAACCACCCCTGTTGAAAATGCCCCCCAACCCCCAGCTCCGGGGAAGCACACCAATCTCTCATCTTCTTATTCCTTTTAAACAAAAAGCAACGGTCAATGAAATCAAAACCTGAGAGTAAACCAACCAAAAGAATGCGTTTTACCTCCTTTTAGAAAGGGGCCCAAGAAATTAACCCTTTAAACCTTCACTGGCCACTGAAGTACTTTCATCCTGAAGAAAAAGGAAGCATTTCCAAACCTTCAGACCCTTCCCACTTTTTAACTTTCCTTACTCTAAAAGCGCCTTCCTTTAACGGGGAACCCTACTCGCCACTTGTAGCGGGTGCGGGGGCTGCACCCCACTGTGGTACCGTTGTTTTCCTCCCCCAACTAAAAGCCTCCCACAGCGAAAAACAGACGCACCCGCTGCTAAAAACCTCATTCCCCACAACTCCACCCACCTCACACCTCTCCCAGACCCTTTGAGGTGGACCTTAAAAGCCTCCTAATCTCCTCCGGAAGAAGCAAGACCTCCTCCTTTAACTCTCCCAAAACCCCAAATTTTTTAAAAAACTGCAGAAGCAAACCATCTTTGTAACCGTTCCCCCATTTAAACCCCAAGGCAAACTCAGGGGGCTTACCTCACGTGACACTGACCACTGAGTACTGACTACCCGAAACCCTGAGTTGATGGGAAAGGGTGGGGGGTAATGTTTTTGTGGAGGGGAGAGGGGTATGAATTTTGGGGAGAGGGTGGTAGTAATTGGGCAGAGGGTAAGTGAAAAGTGGTAAGATAACCCCCCCTCCCCTCTCCTCTCCTAGCCTTCTTCCATACCCAACAAGAGTCTTCAGTAAAGCTAAAAGTGGGTGTTAAAAAGTTCTTTTTTCCATTTCCCTTAGTCCCCTTTTTTATTTATTTCTCCCCTTTTCTGTATGTAAAACTATTTGTTAATTTTTCTAAAAATGTATTTTTAAAAAACTTTTGGTGTCTCGGAATAGATTTTAAAACATTATTTTTTTTATGGGAAATATTGGTTCCTTTTCTTTTAAAATTTAGTTTTCATCACTTTCTGGGAAAGAAAAAATGGCAAAAAACAGGGGGGCCCCAAATGGGAAAAGTATTTCAATTAAATGTAATTTAGGAAAAAAGAATGGTTTTTCTCACTTTTATGGGCATTACATGGATCACAATTTTTTAAATTTAAATGGACATTTTTTTTTTTTCCTGTCCCCAAAATTTAGAACTTTTGGGTTTTTTTTCTAAATTAAAAGCATCTGCCACTTTTCCCACCACTGCATAGGGTATTCAAATCATCCCCGGAAATGCCAAAAAGTCCTCATTAAATGAAAGTGGGATAGCCTATTTTGGGGGGTCATCGCAAATTTGCTTTTGTCGCTATTTATTCCCTCATCTATGTCGTTTATGTAGATTGTGAACAACAAGGGGCCGAACACTGACCCCTATGGAACACCGTTTGTGACATACCCCCATTCTGATTTCTCCCCATTTATGCAAACTCTCTGCTGCCCATTCATCAACCATGCCTCAACCCAGGAAACAATTTCTCCTCCTATTCCGTGTGCCTTAAGTTTCCTCAACAGCCTCTGATGTGGAACTCTATCGAAAGCCTTACTGAAGTCCATATACACAATATCATATTCAATACCATGATCTACCTCCTCAAATACCTTAGTGAAGAAAGTTAGTAAATTCATAAGACAGGAATGCTCCTTTGTAAAACCGTGTTGAGATTCACTAATCAATTTATGCCTTTCGAGATGGCTAAGAATTGCTTCGGCAATTTATGATTCCATAAATTTTCCCACTATGGAGGTAAGGCTTATTGCTCTATAGTTTGAAGCTAAGGACCTGTCACCTGCCTTGCAAATAGGTATTACATTTGCCATTTTCCACTTGTCAGGCACTATGCCAGTTTGTAGTGATATGCTGAAAAGATTAGCCAAAGGTATGCTAAGTTCCTCTTTACATTCCTTTAACACCCTTGCAAACAGTTTGTCAGGGCCTGGGGATTTGTTAGGTTTTAATTTCTCTATTTGTCTGAGGACCATGTCACTAGTTACCGCAATCGTGCATAGTTTATTATCGTCCTGTTCTACATAATCTATTGTTTCTGGAATTTCGCTAGTATCTTCCTGAGTAAAAACTAAGAGGAAGTAACAATTGAAAATTTCACACATATCCTTATCACTGTCAGTGATCTGACCTGAATTACTCTTAAGTGGGCCTATCTTGTCCCTAATCTTACTTTTGTATACCTGAAAGAACCCTTTTGGGTTAGTCTTCGAATCCCTTGCGACCTTAGCCTCATAATCCCTTTTTGCTTTTCTTATTCCTTTTTTTATTTCTCTCTTTAATTGAATATACTGATTTCTTAACTGTCCCTCCTCTCTTTTGATACTCCTATATATGCCTCTCTTTTGACCAATGAGATGTTTTAATCTACTGTTCATCCATCTGGGATCATTTTTGTTAGATCTAATTTCCCTACTCGGAACAAAAGTTGTCTGGGCAGCTAAAGCTATGCTCTGAAAAATGTCATATTGGCAACCAAGATCACCTACCTGACCCATAGTCAGGACATCCCAATTTAGTCCACCCAAGTAATTTTTCAGTCCCATGAAATCGGCCAAGCGAAAGTCTAGGACAGAGATTTGATTACAGTTATCCGGGTAATTCCATGATATATTGAAACTAAGTGATTTGTGATCGCTTTCCCCAAGCTCATCATTAACCTTAAGATTATTAACTAGTGATTCTTTGTTGGCAAGAAGCAAGTCAAGTAGATTGTTTCCTCTAGTTGGTTCTGTCACAAACTGTTTTAAAAAGCAATCCTGAACCGTATCAAGAAAGTCACTAGACTCAAGATTTCCTGTCACATTGTTCCAATCAATTTGTCTAAAGTTAAAATCTCCCATTAACACAACATTTATTTATCTAGATGCCTTATGAATTTCGTCCCACAGCAGCTTACTGCACTCTCTATCAAGGTTTGGGGGCCTATAAATCACACCCAAATTTTAACCTTTCACGACCCTCGAGAAACTGTAGCCAAACAGATTCTGTGTCCGATGTTTTTAGTCTTATATCTTGTCTAACACAACAATTTAAATTATCTCTGACATACATCGCCACTCCACCAGTATGGAATAGTTTATAACCCTGTATGTTGCATTCAGAGGGCATTTCTCTATCTTTCAAGTTGAACCAGGTCTCTGTTATAGCAATAATATCTATATTACCTGCACTTGCAAGTAATCTTAGCTCATCTATCTTATTTCTTAGACTCCTACTATTTGTACAGTAAACCCTAACAGAGCTAGTCACTAGATGCCCTCTACTATCTCTCTTTGTCTGATCAATTGCTTTGCCTTTACTAGCAACTTTATTTTTAATATTGTCTTTTAAACATATCCCTGAGGTATCCTGGTTATATCTGCTGTTTTCACTCCTAGTATTGCAGCCTGTCTGTTTCCCACAGACACCCATACTTCTCTAATCCATCAGTTTCAAGTCCTAGACAAGTCATCAATGACTCCCCTCAATCAAACTGGCTAATGCAACCACTCCAGCCCCAGAGTGATGAACCCCATCCCTTGCATACATATCATGCTTGCCACAGAATATGTCCCAGTTATCAATGAAAGGGATTGCAAGTTCCTCGTAGTACCTGTCTAGCCAGCAATTTATACCAATTGCCCTAGACAGCCATTCATTGCCCACTCCCCTTCTAGGCAAGATGCTACATATGATTGAGATCCCTCCCTTACACCTGACTACATCTATGGCTGACCTATACTTACTCAGCAGCTCCTGTCTCCTGCCATTCCTGATGTCATTTCCACCAGCACTAAGACAGATAATGGGCTTGTTCCCGCTGCCTGACAATATTATCCAACCTGCTGACTATGTCACCAACATCAGCTCCTTGGAGACACACCCTCTGTCTGACCTTTCTATCTCTGTTATAAAAAGCAGTCCATATCTTACCTGAGAATCTCCCACAATCAGAATATTCTTACCTTGATAAGCAGGGGAGTCAGTGGTACCTTTAATCTCACTAACCACTGAAGTACACCCGTCCTGGAGAACATAGAATTGATTTCCTACCTATACATCTTCTCTATTAACCTTCCTTATCATCCTTCTTCCTGAATTGTGAATCACTTGCCACTTAAAGCAGCTGCCACTCTCCAAATCACTGCTGGTAACTTTTTTCTCCTCACCAGCTACCACCATCTCACACTCACTCCCAAACCCATCTAGACGAAGCTTCAGCCTCCTATTTTCCTATACACACCCCTTACGGTTTTCTTCTATTTTCTTACTAGTTCTCGTTCTTGTTTATTTCCTCTTTTCTCCATGGGAAAGTGGAACAGAATTCTTCCTCCATCAGCCATGCATGTCGCAAGAGGCGACTAAAATGCCACTCCTTCTCCTATATACATTACTAAAGTTAAAATGAGAAGCTTTTGCTTTTCTTTTTGAGCCACCCTGGTTCGGTGGGATATGGCCGGTCTGTTGAAAGAAGGAGAAACAATACAGTACAGTATCTCATTCAATTTCCCTCTTCAAAAACATCTTCCTAAATTTTGACACTGTAGGCAACAGCCATGTTTGCCTAGTGTTTGACCCACTAGCTTGTAAAAACTGAAATTTGACTTTAGTGCTAGTATAAGGAAATGAACACAGCACATTAAACATCTCATGAATGCTTTAACAATTAAACAATTAAAATAAAACTTACAGGAGTGTCCAGTATTAGTGTCATTGGATGTTTTGGGCATAATCCACTATATGTCTTACTGCACTTCACACAATCTGTGAGGAAAGTATTCAAAGTAATTAAGGGTTTTGATTCTGAAATTAAATGAATGAGAAGTAAAACCTTAACAGTAAGCTTTCTTGCTGAAAAGCAACTGATACATCCTCATTATCTTTTACTCTACATTGTATTTGTCTCATAACTCATAACACACTTCTGTAAAATTTACTTAACCCTTTGAGGGTTTCGGACGTACTTGTACGGCTTACGACCCAGGGTTTTTGACGTACTAGTACGCCTAAATTCTAGCGCCCTCAAATCTAGTGGGAGAAAGCTGGTAGGCCTTCATATGAAAGAATGGGTCTATGTGGTCAGTGTGCACAGTCTAAAAAAAATCCTGCAGCACACAGTGCATAATGAGAAAAAAAAACTTTGACCATTTTTTTGGAATAAAACAGCCACTTTGCACTGTATTTTCGTATGGTATGTATTGTTGTATTCTAGTTTTCTTGGTCTCATTTTATAGAATGGAAGACATATTACAGAAATTGAGATGATTTTGACTGGTTTTACAATGAAAGATACCTTGAAATTGAGCTCAAAGTAGCAGAAATGTTCGATTTTTACCAAATTTCAAAAGTAAACAAATCGTGCCAATGGTCCAATACACGTCAACTGGTAAGTCTAATATTCTTTCACAAGTGTGCCAATAATATTTATACCATTTTTTACACTAATGCAGTAGTCTGCATAACAGTAAATCTTATATTTTTTGTGAGAATAAAAATTCAAAGTGGAAAGCAAAAGAATATAAGAGGGGCCTTGAGACGTGACTAATGACCAGAGGAAATAAATGTCATTTTAGCGCCAGGAATGTCTTTCTTGTTTATTCTGGACCCTATTCGGAAATTGGCATCTTTTGAAATTTGTATGAAATTGGCAAAATTGCTAAATTCTGACCACTGTACTGGATAGTTGAGTTTCATAAATGGGTGGTTTCTTGCACCCATTCGATAGAAAAAATGGAGTTCTAGCGAAATATTCATGTTTTTTGTCGACTAGTACAGTGGAATTGGCCGAAAATGGGGCTCAAAATGGGCAAAATCGCCGATGCGTAAATATCCCCGAGACCGCTAACTTCGCGAGAGCATAATTCCGTAAGTTTTCCATCAAATTTCAAACTTTTGGTGTCCTTATGATCGGGAAAAGATTATCTATCTTTTCATAAGATAATTTTTTTTTTTTTTTTTTTAAATTTGGCCGACCCTGAGAACGAGTTTCGGAGAGGGCCTGTCGACCCTCAAAGGGTTAAACAAAGAAACTATTCCTTTCTACAGAATACAAAATGTAGTTTTACATGTAATAAAATATTGTTAAGCACAAAGAAAATCACTAGAACATGGATCATTTTGAGCACTTAGTTGTATTTGTACTATGTAACTGATAAAGTATGAACAAGGTCACATTTATGAACGGATTCAGGGAAGCTGGTTAGCTGAACTTGAGTTCTGGACCTGGAAAGTGAAGTGCCTATGCTCTGAAGGATGGTTGAGATTAATGGGGTTCAGTGAGTTACAGGAAAGCAAATCTTCCCCTCAGCTCACACCTATATTTAAGATGTAATAAATATTTGCAATGAACAATTCAAAACTACTTGTATTTGCTGAATACCCATATATACCCGTCGTCTATTTAGTGTATATACATAGCTTTCTGTAACTCAGATAAAGTGAATAAATAAGCAGTGTAATATAAGTAAACCATCAGTATTATGATTATTGAAAAAAATCATCAGTTACTGCAATAAGTGAAAGAAATTAAATGAATAAAAACATGATCTACTGCTAAGACATTCCAATGTTTTTCAAGATAATGTATGCATTTGGCCTCCAATAAAGTGAATTGCTTTGTTTAGGTGGTTTGGTCATTTAGAGAGAATGGAGCAAAATACGATGACTTGGAGGGTGTATAAATCTGTAGTGGAGGGAAGGTGGGGTAGGGGTCATCCTAGGAATGGATAGGGGGCGGGGTAAAGGAGGTTTTGTGTCCAAGGGACTTAGACATACGGCAGAAATGTGTCTTCCCTGTCGGAAAGACATATGCAAGTCATGGTACGTGATGAGGTGTCAGAGTGGGCGCCTGTGACGAGTGGGGTTCCTCAGGGGTCAGACCTAGGACCGGTTCTGTTTCTGGTACAGTATATAGTCGACCCTCAGCTAACGGCAGCATTAAGTAACAGCAATTTTATCTAACGGCACTTTTTGCCATAGAAAAAATGCCTTAACCAACGTTTGTCTGGAACGTGTCGATGTGCCCGGAGCGCTGCCTGAGCAGGCCCAGCCACTCCAAGAGTCAGTGTGCCATTGTTTACAAGCTGTTGCAGTCGGTTTCCACATGTGCCTCCCATATATTTTGGATTATTCCACTATTTCTAGTGCTTGTAACTGCTAAATAAGCCACCATGGGTCCCCAGAAAGCTTCTAGTGCCAAGCCTGTGTTAAAAAGGGTGAGAATTACAATTAAAATGAAGAAGGAGATCATTGAAAAATACAAGAGTGGAGTGCGTATTGTTGCGTTGGAAAGGCAATACAACAAATCACATTCAAACATCAGTACTATCTTGGCGAACAGACAGGCAATCAAGGAAGCTGTTGTTGTGAAAGGTTCAAGTATGTTTTCAAAACGGATAAACGAAAAACAATTATCAGGTGATAGTATTTCTCAGTCTATACTGTAATTTGTGAAAAGGCAAGGAAGTTGCATGATGATCTCATTAAGAAAATGCCTCAAAATAGTGCTGCTGCTGATGAATTTAAGGCCAGCAAAGACTGATTTGAGAGATTTAAGATTCATAGTGGCATACACAGTGTGGTAAGGCATGGTGAGGCAGCCAGTTCAGACAAAAATGCAGCTGAAAAATATGTGAAGGACTTTAAGGAATACACAGAGACTGAAAACCTAAAACCTGAACAAGTGTTTAATTGTGACGAAACAGGCCAGTTTTGGAAGAAAATGCCAAACAGGACCTACATTACTCAGGAGGAAAAGGCACTCTCAGGACACAAGCCTATGAATACTCCATTCTACTGATTACACAGCAACACAGTAAATGACCATATGACCTGTCTTTGTAATACTCATTTGTACTAAATTGTTATCTGTTTTACAATAATTTTTATACCACTGAATATATCATTGCTTAGTTAATCTTAAGTTAATTTTAAGCCTCCCATAATGCTCTGCATACAAGGGGCTTTGGCATGCTGCACTTTAAAAATTGTATTCCTTGTACTTCTCTGTATCATGTTCAAATTAATAAATAAATAAATAAATAAATAAATGAAAGACAGGCTGACATTAATGTTGTGAAGTAATGCTAGCGGTCTCAGCAAAGTTTACGCATCGGCAATTTTGCCCACTTTGAGCCCTATTTTCAGCCAATTTCAGTGTACTAGTCGACAAAAATCATAACTATTTCGCTAGAACTCCAGTTTTTCTATCGAATACAAGAAACCACCCATTTACCGATTTCAACTATCCAATAAAGTGGTCAGAATTTAGCAATTTTGCCAATTTCACACAAATTTCAAAAGAGCCAAATTTCCCAAAATAGGGCCCCAGATAAACAAAAAGACATTTTTGCACTAAAAAACATTTCCTCTTTTCATTAGTAAACCCCCCATCCCCCTCTTACATTTTTTATGCTTTCCACTTTGAATTTTTTTCTCACAAAAAATAGAAGATTTCTTTTATGCAACTACTGTATTGTGTGAAATGGTATAAATAATATCAGCACATTTGTGAAAGAATTTTAGATCACCAGTTGATGTGTATTGGACGGTGTCATGATTTGTTTACTTTTAAATTTTGGGCAAAAATAAAAACAATTTGCTATTTTGGCTCATTTAAGGTACTTTTCATTGTAAAAACCAATAAAAAATCATCTCAATTTTTCTGTAATATGTTTCCATTCTAAAAAATAAGGCCCGGAAAATAGAATACAACCATAAATACCATACGAAAATAAGTGCAAAAGTCGCTGTTTTTCCCAAAAACACAGTCAAAGTTTTTTTTTCTCGTTACCACTGTGTGCTGCGGTTTTTTTTTACTGCGCACACCAACCACATAGCCCCATTCTTCATATGTGGGCCCTACAGTTTTTTTTTGCTAATTTGAGGGCGCTAGAATTTATTGCGTACTAGTACCTAAAAAAAACCCTGGCGCGAAAGCCGTACTAAAAACCAGCCGAAACCCCCAAAAGGGGTTAAAAGGAGGGGTTTTGAGGGGAGGACTTTAATAATGTGTTTGTGAGAGGGGAATAAAATTGAAGTTTTTGTAAAACCTTTGCTGTTGGGGGGCCGATATATAGTTAAGGCTTTTTGAGTATAACTCATAATTCGCGGCTTTCAAAAACAGGGGGAGAAAGGGGGTGGCCCACATTGGGGAAAATGGGTCTGTGTGGTCATGTGCACCATATAACAAAAACCGGGAGCATGCATCTAATGAAAAAAAAAAAACCGACCGTTTTTTTAATTGAAATGCCCACTTTTTTGGGCTATTTCGTTAGTATTTATGGTTGTATTCTCGTTTTCTTTGGTCTCATTTGTAGAATGGAAAAAATGTTATAGAAATAGAGGTGATTTGGATTATTTTTCATAAAAAGAAAATAAAATGGAGCTCAAAGTAGGGGAAATGTTTGTTTTTTTCCCAAAGTTCAAAAGTAAAAAATATGCCATTGTCCAATAAAAGTCCAATACCATTCTAATATCATCATGATGGGTTTATGTTTTATACAATTATTACAGTATTTCGTAGTCTGAAAAATAGTAATTTCTATTTTTTTTTTGAATAAAAATTCAAAATAGAAAGCAAGAGTAATATCAGAGGGGCCTGGAACATGACTGATGGCAAAGAAAAGTTATTTAGAGCCAGGAATGCTGCATTTTCATTCTGGACCTTATTTTTAAATTTCAAATTTTTAGTTTTCGTGAAATTTGGGCCCAAATTTCAAATTCTGACCACATTATTAGGTAGTTGAAAACGGGAAATGGGAGTTTCTTGTACTCAATCGATAGACAAAATGGAGTCTAAAGAAATAGCTATGAGTTTGGCGACTGGAAAATGGAAAATTTGCCAAAATAGGGCTCAAAATGGGCAATCCCGATTTTTAAACAGCGCCTAGGTCGCTAATTCGCAAGAGCATAAATTTCCCTCGTTTTCCATCAAAATTCGTTTTTTTTTTGGGTCATTACAATGGGGGGAAAAAAAAACTCTATCATTTTATAAGAAAAAATAATTTTTTTTTTTTTTTTTAAATTTTGCGACACCAGGAGACACCTCAGGATTGGAGGTTGCGACAGTCAAAGGGTTAAGCAAGTTAAGACTTGAAAAGAGGTGGTGTGTGTTGTCTAATGCAGGAGTTAGTAATCAATTGCACCGCAGCTGTTTGTTGGGTTATTAAAGGCTTGAGGTGATTTGCTGTGGTTGAGCCCCATGCACAAATACCACAGGTAAGGCAAGCGTAAATGAGCGAGTGGTACAAAACTAGAAGAGCTGATTGGGGTACATAGTACCATATCTCTGAAAGGATGCCTACTGTTTTGGAGACTTTCTTAGAAATTTGCTGTATGTGTGTCCGAAATTTGAGACTGTAGTCAAGGTAGAGACCTAGAAATTTGCCCTCTGTCTGTCTAGAAATAGGATAACCATTTATCACTATGTTTATGTGTACATTTGAAGCCCTGTTTCTGAAAAGCATGAAGTAGGTTTTGTCTATACTGAGAGTAAGTTTGTTGGTAATCACCCAAGTAGATATTTTTAGCAGTTAACCATTTACTGTGTCTGTTAGTATGGTTAGGTTGGGGTGAAAGAAGACAAATTGTGTCATATGCAAATAAAATGGGTTTAAGGAGATTAGATGCATTTGGTAGGTCACTGATGTAAATGAGAATGAGAAGTAGGTCAAGGACACTACCCTGTGAGCCTCCAACAAGAACTGGTTGTGTAGTGGAGCTGGTTCCATTTGTGTATACATACTGGGTTCTATTGTTAAGATAAGATTTTAGGTAATTGGGTGTCCTCTGACCCCTTAATGTTTGAGTTTTTGGTGCAAAAAGGTTATGGTCAACTGTATCAAAAGCTTTTCTTAACCCTTTCAGGGTCCAAGGCCCAAATCTGGAGTCACGCACCAGTGTCCAAGAATTTTCAAAAAAAAAATTTGTTATTTTTTCTTATGAAATCGTAGAGAATCTTTTTGTGAAGGTAATAAAACCAAAAATACGAAATTTGGTGGAAAATTGATGAAATTATGCTCTTGCGAATTTTGATGTGTCAGCGATATTTACGAATCGGCGATTTTGCCGACTTTGACTCCCATTTTAGGCCAATTACATTATTCCAGTCAACCAAATTCTTAGCTATTTCACTAGTATTACTTCTATTCTATCGATTGAGCACAAGAAATCGCCAAGTCAACTGTTTCAACACAAAATAAAGTGATCGGAAATTGTTAATTTGGCCAATTTAACACAAAGTTCAAAATATTCCAATTTCAAAATAGGGTCCAGAATGAACAATGTAGGCATTCCTGGGACTAAACTAACATTTCCTCTGTTCAAATTTGTTATGTTTTGAGGCTTTACAATAAATTCCATTTTGATTTTTTATTCACATAATGAATTTTTATTCACACCAAAAATAGAAAATTTACTGTTATGCAATACTGTAATAATTGTATAAATATCATCACCATATTTGTGAATGTATATTAGACCCACCAGTGATGTGTTTAGACGTGTGAGGTCGTTTGTTTACTCTTGAATTTTCGGCAAAATTTAACATTTCTGCTACTTTGAGCTCAGTTTCAAGCATTTCCAGTGCTAAAAACCAATCAAAATCATCTCTATTTCTGTAATATGTCTTCCATTCTATAAAAATGAGACCAAGAAATCGCAAATACAACTATAAAAAACAATACGAAAAAAAAACGCAAAGTTGCTGTTTTAATCGAAAAATCATGATTTTTTTTTTCCTCATTATACAAAAGTGTGCTGCAGGATCTGTTTTATGTGGTGCACACATACCACATAGATGTATTCTCTCATATCTAGGCCCAAATGTACCACTCACAGTTTATCAGAGTGAGCTGAGCTCATGGCGTAGATCTACGGTTTGGACCCTGAACGTAAAGCCGTAGATCTACGGGACGGACCCTGAAAGGGTTAAGTCTATGAAAAGTCCTAGGGGAAAGTCACTTTTCTCGAGTGCAGAATACATTAGTTCAAGCATATGTATAATAGTAATAAAGTTGGTAGAATTACTGACAATATGTAAAGTAAAAGGACACAAGTGCAACTAATGTAACATTTTATTGTGGCAACGTTTCGCTCTCCAGGAGCTTTATCAAGCCATTACAAACAATACATAGACACAGAGGGTATATAAAGGCTCAGAGTGAGGTGCAATACTAGTGAGGTGCCATGTCGATGTTCACTAGTGGTAGTAGTAGTAGTAGTGACAAAAGTAATACAATATGGTAGAGCAATTTAATTTATACATGAGTAAAAGGATATAAAAGCCCATTACTTGGGTAACATAAAAATAGGTTGGACAAATATAGACTGGAAAGAGGCAGCTTGTTTCAGTGTTCACACCTGTAATGTGCTTGTGTAGTATAAAAAGGAGAGACTATGTGATGGCAGGGTTTACTGTTTCAGGAGGATTCTTGCTAAGACTTTGGAGATGGTGAAGCTGCCGTTGTTTAATTGTATTCTAAACAGCGATCAGTGCTGATTCGAGGCACTTGCGTCTGTGGAAATTAGTTTCTTTGATCGCTAATGGGCGTCTCTGAAAATTTTTTTGAGATGATTGGTGGAATTTCGGTGTTGTACACAGGCGTTGTTCAAGTTATCGTTCCTACATGCTAAATGTGTTCATTGAGGGGGGGTGTCGAGGTTTCTTGCTGTTTCACTCGTAAATTGTCACGCCCCCACAGGGTTAGTGTAAACCCTGCATTGACTGGTTCGGGTGCTTGGGTTTTGTCCTGGTTGCCTTTATTAAGGCTAGAAGCATGGCGCCCCCCCCGGGGTTAGCTTGTGAAAGTACTTTTTTAGAGTTTAGTGCAACCGGCTGTTGGAAGAATTATAACTTTTGTTGGGAGTGGGTTGATGCGTGGAGAATTTAAAGATCTGAAGAGCTTTTTTTTTCTTGCAGTCTTTGATGAAAAAAAAGGAAAATGTAAAATCCGTGAATGTTTGGTGAATGTAAGTACATTCCTCGTCAAAAACTAGGACTACAAATTCGGTATGCTCTTAGGAAAACCCGATGATGATGCCTCTTTTGGTCTTGGTATCTTGACTGGAATAGAAAGTGCGTGAGATCAATTTTATTGTGGGTTTCCGATAAACTTGAAATCTTAGGTTTTGTCTACTTTGTAATGAGGACGTCGAGGAAAGGTAGCTTGTCTTTGGACTCTTCTTCTAGTGTAAACTGGATCGCCGTTCAACTGTTTTTGAGCCTTCCCTGAAGATCCCGTCCCATCAAAACGTTTGGGAGTTATTACGAGGATGTCGTCCACTAACGTAACCAAGTGACGCTTAAAGGGGATGATGTTGGCGAAGTTTTTGGAATCTAGGTGTTCCATGTATAAGTTGGCTAGCATGGCACTGATGGGGGACCCCATTCAAGCTGCCTCTTTCCAGTCTATATTTGTCCAACCTATTTTTATGTTACCCAAGTAATAGCTTTTATATCCTTTTACTCATGTACGAATTAATTGCTCTACCATATTGTATTACTTTTGTCACTACTACTACTACTACTACTACCACTAGTGAACATCGAAATGGTACCTCACTAGTATTGCACCTCACTCTGAGCCTTTATATACCCTCTGTGTCTATGTATTGTTTGTAATGGCTTGATAAGCTCCTGGAGACGAAACTTGCCCCAATAAAATGTTACATTAGTTGCACTTGTGTCCTTTTACTTTACATATGTCAAAGTGGGAAGTCTGAATGTGCATGGATGTTGTGCAAATGATAAGAAAGAGATGATTGTGGATGTTATGAATGAGAAGACACTGGATGTCCTGGCTTTAAGTGAAACAAAGCTGAAGGGGGTGGGAGAGTTTCAATGGAGAGGAATAAATGGGATTAGGTCAGGGGTTTCAAATAGAGTTAGAGCTAAAGAAGGAGTAGCAATAATGTTGAAGGATAAGCTATGGCAGGAAAAGAGGGACTACAAATGTATTAATTCAAGGATTATGTGGAGTAAAATAAAGATTGGATGTGAAAAGTGGGTTATAGTAAGTGTGTATGCACCTGGAGAAGAGAGAAGTGTAGAGGAGAGAGAGAGATTTTGGGAAATGTTGAGTGAATGCGTGGGGAGTTTTGAATCAAGTGTGAGAGTAATGGTGGTTGGGAAGTTCAATGCTAAAGTGGGTAAAAATGTTATGGAGGGAGTAGTAGGTAAATTTGGGGTGCCAGGGGTAAATGTAAATGGGGAGCCTTTAATTGACCTATGTGTAGAAAGAAATTTGGTAATAAGTAATACATATTTTATGAAAAAGAGGATAAATAAATATACAAGGTATGATGTAGCACGTAATGAAAGCAGTTTGTTAGATTATGTATTGGTGGATAAAAGGTTGATGGGTAGACTGCAGGATGTACATGTTTATAGAGGGGCAACTGATATATCGGATCATTATTTAGTTGTAGCTACATGATATATCGGATCATTATTTAGTTGTAGCTACAGTTAGAGTAAGAGGTAGATGGGAAAAGAGGAAGGTGGCAACAACAAGTAAGAGGGAGGTGAAAGTGTATAAACTAAGGGAGGAAGATATAAGCGACTATTGGCAGAAAGGTGGGCTAGTGCAAAGATGAGAAGTGGGGGGGGGGGGTTGAAGAGGGTTGGAATAGTTTTAAAAATGCAGTATTAGAATGTGGGGCAGAAGCTTGTGGTTATAGGAGGGTGAGGGCAGGAGGAAAGAGGAGTGATTGGTGGAATGATGAAGTAAAGGGTGTGACAAAAGAGAAAAAGGTAGCTTATGATAGGTTTTTACAAAGCAGAAGTGTTTATAAGAAGAGCAGAGTATATGGAGAGTAAAAGAAAGGTGAAGAGAGTGGTGAGAGAGTGCAAAAGGAGAGCAGATGATAGAGTGGGAGAGGCACTGTCAAGAATTTTAATGAAAATAGAGAAAAATTTTGGAGTGAGTTAAACAAGTTAAGAAAGCCTAAGGAAAGTATGGATTTGTCAGTTAAAAACAGAGAAAGGGGAGTTAGTAGATGGGGAGAGGGAGGTATTAGGTAGATGGCGAGAATATTTTGAGGAACTTTTAAATGTTGAGGAAGAAAGGGAGGCGGTAATTTTATGCACTGGCCAGGGAGGTATACCATCTTTTAGGAGTGAAGAAGAGCAGAATGAAGTGTGGTGGAGGTACGTGAGCATTACGTAGAATGAAAGGGGGTAAAGCAGCTGGAACTGATGGGATCATGACAGAAATGTTAAAAGCAGGGGGGTATAGTGTTGGAGTGGTTGGTACTTTTGTTTAATAAATGTATGAATGAGGGGAAGGTACCTAGGGATTGGCGGAGAGCATGTATAATCCCTTTATATAAAGGGAAAGGGGACAAAAGAGATTGTAAAAATTATAGAGGAATAAGTTTACCGAGTATACCAGGAAAAAGTATACGGTAGGGTTATAATTGAAAGAATTAGAGGTAAGACAGAATGTAGGATTGCGGATGAGCAGGAGGCTTCAGAGTGGGTAGGGGATGTGTAGATCAAGTGTTTACATTGAAGCATATATGTGAACAACTATTTAGATAAAGGTAGGGAAGTTTTTCATTGCATTTATGGATTTGGGAAAAGGCATAGGGATAGAGTGGATAGAGGAGCAATGTGGCAGATGTTGCAAGTATATGGAATAGGTGGTAAGTTACTAAATGCTGTAAAGAGCTTTTATGAGGATAGTGAGGCTCAGGTTAGGGTATGTAGAAGACAGGGAGAATACTTCCCGGTAAAAGTAGGTCTTAGACAGGGATGTGTAATGTCACCATGGTTGTTTAATATATTTATAGATGGGGTTGTAAAAGAAGTAAATGCTAGGGTGTTCGGGAGAGGGGTGGGATTAAATTATGGGGAATCAAATTGAAAATGGGAATTGACACAGTTACTTTTTGCTGATGATACTGTGCTTATGGGAGATTCTAAAGAAAAACTGCAAAGGTTAGTGGATGAGTTTGGGAATGTGTGTAAAGGTAGAAAGTTGAAAGTGAACATAGAAAAGAGTAAGGTGATGAGGGTATCAAATGATTTAGATAAAGAAAAATTGGATATCAAATTGGGGAGGAGGAGTATGGAAGAAGTGAATGTTTTCAGATACTTGGGAGTTGACGTGTTGGCGGATGGATTTATGAAGGATGAGGTTAATCATAGAACTGATGAGGGAAAAAAGGTGAGTGGTGTGTTGAGATATATGTGGAGTCAAAAAACGCTATCTATGGAGGCAAAGAAGGGAATGTATGAAAGTATAGTGGTACCAACACTCTTATATGGATGTGAAGCTTGGGTGGTAAATGCAGCAGCGAGGAAACGGTTGGAGGCAGTGGAGATGTCCTGTCTAAGGGCAATGTGTGGTGTAAATATTATGCTGAAAATTCAGAGTGTGGAAATTAGAAGAAGGTGTGGAGTTAATAAAAGCATTAGTCAGAGGGCAGAAGAGGGGTTGTTGAGGTGGTTTGGTCATTTAGAGAATGGATCAAAGTAGAATGACATGGAAAGCATATAAATCTATAGGGGAAGGAAGGAGGGGTAGGGGTCGTCCTTGAAAGGGTTGAGAGAGAGGGGGTAAAGGAGGTTTTGTGGGCGAGGGGCTTGGACTTCCAGCAAGCGTGCATGAGCGTGTTAAATAGGAGTGAATGGAGACGAATGATACTTGGGACCTGACGATTTGTTGGAGTGTGAGCAGGGTAATATTTAGTGAAGGATCAGGGAAACTGCTTATTTTTTTAAAAATTAGTCG